>MCJB01029165.1:34570-69190 GCA_002018475.1 Nicotiana obtusifolia | reverse complement strand
AGCCAACTTGTGATAGTTGTTTATGACCGAGCCGTTGTGGCCGGGTAGTTATGACCGAGCCGTTGTGGCCGGGTAGTTATGGCCGAGCCGTTGCGGCCGGGTAGTTATGACCGAGCTTGATATAGCCGGGTATGAGCCCAAAGAGGCACAAATGACTATGACCGAGCTTGATATGGCCGGGTAAGGTTATGATTATAGTTATGATATAATTATGAGCCCGAGGAGGCATATGTGCGTGATTGTATGTGATAACGATAATGGTAATGATGATTATGATTATGAGCCCGTGGAGGCATATCTATTGGTTGTGGTCCTATAAGGATGTATGCGCGATGATTGTACAAATGGAATGAATATATGATGAATGTATTTGAACGATATGCTTGAAAGTAAGAAACCTATAGTAAAGCCGGTGTAAACTAAAGAGATGAATACTTAATGCATTGGATATAATGAACCCGTATGAAAGTAACAGACTTGTGATAATGAAACATGTCTTGAATCTCTGAAATGATGGAAATGAGTTCCATAATGAATATGCTAAGGTACGATGCCTCAGAGGTAAATTCCATTGTTATGAGTATTGTAATTTAATCATGTTGTTTATGTTACTGTTTCAGTTACATTCCTGTCTTACATACTCAGTACATATTCCGTACTGACGTCCTTTGTTTGTGGACGCTGCATATCGTGCTGCAGGTTCGAATAGATTGACAGGTGAAGTTCCTCCACCGCAGTAGGTTGTCAGATCAGCAGACATAGCAGGGTTCTTCTTCCGGACCTGCTATACTTGGGTATGCCTTTTGTGTAAAGTTTTTGGGCATGTCGGAGTCCTGTTCCGACGTAGGTTATGTTTTGGTATATATGTACTCACTCCTTAGAGGCTCAATAGACAAATGTCAGTTATGTGTAGTTAAGGGTTGGGCTATGTAAAGTTAAATTGCCGTATCGGCAAAGTATTTATTTTGTTGTGTGGTTTTGTATATAGCCCGGTTGATGATGTGTGGTGAATGTATGTTATGGTATGACAGGTTATTGTCGAAAATTTTATGTTATCCTAGTTAACAGGTTAATGTTATTATTGTCAACAGGGTTCATGTCGTTATTGCCGTGTTGGCTAGTATGTGCACCTTATGAATAATAAGGGTAGTCATGTACAGGGTTCGCCGGTACTCTGCAAGCAGGGTTCGGTGCCCGGTTGCGGGCCCCCGAGGTTGGGTCGCGACAAGAGATTTATGTCCATTAGGTATTTGATAAAGTGCCTAAATGGCCTAAATTGTGGAATTTGCTACTAATATTGTCCCATTAGATGTTGTTTTTGTAGATTGAAGTTTAATGTACTGGATTATCATAGTATCATAAAGGGGCGAATTTGAGGTACGTTGGCTAAACTTGTTCTATAGAATTGGAGTCCACGAATTCCTTGTAAGTTCCAAGCATGGTTTGTTGTTCTGAATTGCTTCTAATAGTTGATTTACCCAAATGCTTATGTACGCAAGACATGTTCCAATTTCCCCTATTAAATTATGGTTCCCTTTGGGAAAATGTTTTAAGTATGATTGTTATATCAAATTCTTATGTTTTAAATTCATGTTTCAATTGCAAATCCCTATGCTCCCCTTTTGGAAGTAATTCAATGTGTTTAAGGCTCTTAATACACATGTATTCAAGGATATGATTTTTCAATGTCTTACACATCATTGATATCTTATGTCGACCCATGGCAAGTGAAAGTATGAATGATAAAATATGGCAATTTTTTCCAAATGACAACGACGATGTAGGTCCCAAAGGACAAATTAAAAGAATAGGATTTTATGAAATGCTTTATATAGAATTTTTTTGGGGGTATCGTCAGCTCACTAATGAAATGGTGGGTTGTAAAGGCCTAAGCTCGAAACTATACGTGTCTGTATAGGATATGAATGGGGGACAAATCCCTTTGGCACTATGGTGAGATTATTTCCTCTTAATTTGGTATGAATTGATTTCTAGAAAAGACCATGTCGACCCATATGGCATTATGGTGAGATGTCCTAGACGATCGGACGGAGATCGGATTCTATGACGCGCACACAGTGATTTTGTAGTACCACGTCAACCCACATACACTGGGGTGTGACAACTTAGCCGATTAGGCCGAGATCGGACTCCATACCACGTGCATGGTTGTGTGTCAGTAGCAAATGATCTTCCAACCAAATTATTAATTTTTATTTGTAAAATATACTTATGCTACACTTGTTTTTCATGTTTTAACAAGTCATTTTCATTACTCATGGTTTTCTCCATATTTCCATGATTATATCTCCTTATGTTGGCATTCAATTCCATGTGAGGGTGCTTAGCATACATATTAGTACTATTCCATGTGGTCTAACATCCCTTTTTCCCAGGGCGTCGCATCTTTAATGGATGTAGGTTTTTCCTAAGCAGGTGGCATAGGATCTTGATAGGTTTACCCTCTTCTCAACTAATTCGTTAAGACCTACTCTACATCGAGGCGTTATGTTTGAATTGACTTTTGTATATCATTTTGAGGTATAGCTGGAGCCTTGTCGTTAGCATTTCCTTACTTTTCTTATGTCTATTTTCAAGCCCCATAGACACACTATGGGTTATGTTAGTGTAGAGGTAACTATAAAATGCTATTTTGCAATTTAGTCACACTTGTAAACTAGGAATTTTTATTATTTTCTAATCAACCAGTGAATCTTCTTAAATTAATGAATGTAGGTGTTGTATACTTTTTTCACTATATTGGCTATTGCACTTCATTAATTATCGATTCATTCATGGGCAAGGTTGGATAGTAGGCGCTAAGTGGGGGAGCTTGATCGACTAAGATAACTCGGTTGAGGACGGGTCCTGCTTCCCAAGGTCGAGGCATGACACATCACTCATACGCAATCATCCCACAGGAAATACTTCTCTAAATCTTCCATGCCACGTAGCTAAACTTGAACATCAGCAGTCAAAGACCAGGCGATTATTGTAATACTAGTCAAGCATCCGCAAGCCAAAACACAATTCTCCTTAAAAAAATCCATGCCCTTCTCAGACTATGCCAGATAGTGACAGCAGTCTCTGAAACATATTAAATTGTTCATGCTGCCTAGAAGTCTAGAACTTATCTTCGAAACTGAACCGCAACTTTGTACATGCAAGTGTCAATCCCATATGGTGCACTACATCTATTAGCTATCATATGAAAACACGAGAATCCCATTACCAACTCTAACAACAAGTAGGATAGGCACCCCATCAACCAAAACCCTTCCATTTAACTCAATCCAGATGAACACCACAACACGCAGCAAACCTTTTATACCCGTCGAAGACATCAGTCTTAAGCCGTGGTCGAAAAGATCAAGAGCTCTTCAAAAACTATTTGCACATAACCAAGCTATCATAACTGTATCCCCCTAACTCAACCAATTGACGCAGATTTCCAAACCCAAGCGTATTGTCACAATACACTTGTAAAGCCTTACCGCACCAAAAGAACTGATCACTTCTATTACTATATTGATCAATACCACTACCAAACTCCCCCATTTCTTCGCTTTCCTCTTGACTCACCTCCGATAACACTTCTCTTTTCCAGTACACTATGGCCCTCAATCAAAGCTCACCCCAAAGAGTCACGACCCAAAAACCCGCCTTAGGCGTTGTGATGGTACCCGGTCTCTAAGACTAGGTAAGCCGATTACTTACAATAGTTAACAATGATTATTCAACACAGAGTTCAATATAAAAAATCAAAATAAAGGTCAAACAAGCATACGCGGCAGTAATCAGAAAACCTTCCGAAACTAGGTAATACAGAGTAATGAACCCGAGATGAATACATAGATATATCTCAAAAAAATCAAAACTCAATATTGTTCGGATAATGAATTGACAGTACAATAAAAAGGGAAAGGACTACAACAAACAGCAATGACTAAGTAGCTCTACCTTGAATCCTCACGATCAAGAAGCTAAATCTGGCTAAGTCCGATATATCTAATACATGGATCTGCACAAAATGTGCAGAAATGTAGTATGAGTACACCATGGTCGGTACCTAGTAAGTATCTAGACTAATATTGGTGGAGTAGTGATGAGGTACAAGTCACAATAACCTGTGTAGTAAATAAGTATAAAGCTAATAACGGAAGCAATACGCAATTAATGACAACAAGAAATAAACATGCGATATAGCTATAAAGTAATCCGAACACCGTTAGTTACCAGTGAAACAAATTTAGGAAAAGCAATGTCATCTGAATACTCAAACCGTTCTAACACAAGTTTCATAATAGCCTACGAGATACCCCATCTCATAAACACAAGTTGGGAGTCTCAACCCACAAAAATATATGCTCACGGCACCTTGTGCCCACATTATTAATCATAACCGCACGGACAACTCACGTGCACATTCTCAATCTGCCCGGCATGGTCACAAGCTCAATATCACAAATCCGCCTAACATGGTCACATGCTAAATATCACAATCCACCCGGTGTGGTCAGAAGCTCAATATCAAAATGGAAGCAGGTAATACAAGAACAGAATACATAGGGATGATCAATGAATGTCAAGTTTCATACTCCTAAATTGGTATAAGTGATAGGATGTATGATTGTGCAAGCGTAGTATCGTAGTCCAAGTCAACAAGTAATATCAAAGACATCGAGTAGCCCATTGAAAGCAACACAACAAGTTGCGTAAGGTGCATGACATATACAACGAAAATCACACCATCACACGAGTATCATCAACTAATACCCTCAGGCCATCACATATCATCCCTGACATAGCCATCCTTATCTCTCCGTATTGATAACATCACAATAGCCAACCATATCACTCCGTCCAGACATTTAACATAATAGCCACCTGTATCACTCTGGTAGACATCCGTATCACTCCGTCCTGACAATAATAAAATAGCCACCCGTATCGCTCTGCACAATCATCAATAGTGAAATACACCCTTGTGCCCCACATAACGACAACAGTGAGATGTAACCCTTATGATCCACATAACAACAGTCAATCCACACGACAAATTCACATGTGCTAACATCAAAACAACACAACATATCAACTCGTACCGCATGTGCCCATAAGCCTCGACCTCTTAACAACAATATACAAATATCACCACGTCACATAGCCCACAACTCAAACACGACGTGTACAAAATATCAGTAACAACAAAATGAATGGGGAAAGTAACTCTACAATGAACAACACCCTATAAGCAACAACTTTAACTAGAATAGATTAATGACTTTCAATAACTTCAAGTTCAATTAATTTCTTAAGAATAAACTCAATATTGAAGGTATTTCCATGAAATAGCAAACTTCAAATTCTAGTGTGTGAAATAAGCTAACAATGAAAGAGATGGCATGAACTATCAACTACGTCTAAATGCATGAGAATAACCTGACAATGAAAGGATATCATGTAACAACAATTTCAATTAAGAATAACTCAATAGTATAGGAGGTCACATTACAAATAAAGAGGCATCAAGTTCAAATAAAGCATTAAGAGTAAAGTTGACAAGTACAGGATATTACATGGGCTAACAAATTCAAATAAAGCATGTGAGAGTAAACTTAACAAATAAAAGCTATAACATGTGCTAACAACTTCAAATAATTACATGAAAAAAGCCTAAGAGTCTAAACCAGTCAATTTTCACATATAAGCCTGATTACGCACTCGTCACCTCGCGTACACATCTTTAACATAATTCAAATAACACAATCAACCCAAATCCTAAGGGGTGGTTCCCTCCGCACAAAGTTAGGCAAGATACTTACCTCAATGAACCTGAATCAATACTCTAGAAAGACCTTCTTGTGTGAAACAACCTCCGGACGGCTCGAATCCCGATGCAAAGCGTTAAAATCCCCTCCAAAATCCTCAAAATCTGAGCTCTCTAATTCAAAAAGTGATCAAATAACAAAAGCCCTCGAAATAGAGTAAATATAAGTCTACCCAGGCATTTATACATCGCGATTGCTGAACAATACTCACAATAGCGCAGAAGAAATAACATTGCCCCCTCAAAAGCACTACGCGAACGCGACATTAGGGACACAAACGTGAATCACCACTGCCTCAACTTTTGCGATCACGAGCGACTTAATGCGAACGTGAAGAACAAAATATCGGCCTCCCAAGCATCGTTGCCCACTACACGATCGCGGACCACCAAACGTGTATCCAGTGAGTCAACTCTCCAAAACACCGTGATCGCGAGACACACACTCCAAACGCGAAGAAGAAAAATCTAGTAGTCCACCAAACACCCTACGTGATCGCGAAGAAGGACATTAGACACCAGCAATCAGCAGTCTGAAACATAGAGAAATGGCCCATAGCCCATCCTAAGCACACCTGATGCCTCGTCTGAACATACCAACAAGTTCCAAAACACTACTCGAACTCTCTCGAAATATCAAATCATGCCAAACAACACCAAAACCACAAATAGCACATTGATTCAAGCCTAAAAATATAACGAACTTCAAACCTCTAAAACTAATGCTGAAACATATCAAACTAATTTTGAATGAGCTCAAATTTTCCATGCAAGTCCCAAATGACACAACGGAGCTAAACCCACTCCCAGAATCACAATCCTAACCTGATATCAACAAAGTTTACTCGGGATCAAACCTCTCAACCTTCCAATCCTTCAGCTTTCCAACTTTCACTAAAATGCATCAAATCAACCTTTGGACTTCCAAATCCAAATCCAGACATACGCCTGAGTCCAAAATCAACATACGAATCTATTGGAATCATCAAAACACCATTCCGGATAGGTCTACATAAAAGTCAAACTCTAGTAACTATTACCACTCAAGCTTCCAAAACAACAAGCATTCTTCCAAATTAATCCCGAATCATCCGAAAACCCGACCACACACGCAAGTCATAATACACAATACGAAGCTACTTGAGACCTTAAGCCACCGAGCGGAACGCTAAAGCTCAAAACGACCGATCGGGTCATTACATTTTCCCCCTCTTAAACCATCGTTTGTCCTCGAATGTGCCAAGATTCATTCCGAAGCCATGAAACCACTAAATAAACTCACTATACATATACGCACAGGTAATCCCTGATCACCTCAATCCACATAGGTCCGACAACACATCTCAATTGAAGATTATTCCTTCCACCCATACTTCTAAGCCTTGGAACAATTTTTTTTTAATAAAATCTTCTCATTTCCCAAAGACCTGATTCCCAAATAAACGCAATGTATCAACCTCATCCAGCTGCAACAGCTCATGCATACACCCACAAGGTATAACTACACCAGATAATACATCATCCATATGCCCAAAGCAACAACTCTAATTGCTATAACTATCCATTACCAAACCAGGTATCGGTAAATAGCCTCATATAGACGAGAACCTTGTTCCAAACCTTCTCAACACTGACAACAATGCAAGAAACATGAAAATCTCATAACCACTCACCCAAATCAACAAGTCACACCCAACACGACCTAGGCACATACCTTGCAATCCAAACTCAGCAAGCACAACTCTAATATGACTAAATACAGAAAGAGAAACACATGATTGAATTATCAACAAGTCCAACAGGTACAACTCCACATCGGTACTAGACTACAAATCCTTTCCACAAGGGAGAATCAAAATATATGATCTATCACAAGGATCTCATCCTAATAGAACTCCATCACGGCACGTAGCCCGGTTCAAACACCACACGAAAATGTGAGAATCCTATCTCAGCTCTGAATCACAAGTGGAATACACATCACACCAATCGAAACCTTCCATTAACTCAATTCCGCGAAACAAAATCACAACAAGTAACAGAAATTTCATACTGGTGGAGTACCTAATCACAAATCGTAACCAAACCATCTAGAAATCACACCAAAACCTACTGTAATAAGTAACAGAAAGTTCATTCTAGTCTCATAGTTCTCAACAAGGAACAAACCGAAATGATAGACACGGGATACAACTATAGAGTCTCTCAACAGAGGTAAAAACCTAAGTAGAGTACAAGAATCACAAAACACGCCCATATATAAAGGAAGGTAGGAGGACTCACTCCGATAAACAGGACAGAATCAAAATAAGACTGATGCTCCTCTATGAAAACTCGGAACCATACATGTAATGACACCATCTGGTGTAGCGGCCTCAACCTTACCATGGAAATCATATCAACGGATCAGGCCTCCCCCTCTAAGTCGCCCTCTACCCGCCTGTCCTCCACCCCTAGCTTGCTATGCAGGTGGAGTAGCAACTAGAATGGAGCCTATAGCCTGAGTGCTCTGATGAAATCCACCTCTCTCGAGTCTGGGATAATCTCTCATGATGTGCCTAGTATTGCCACACTCATAACAACCCCTCTAGGGCATGGCTGCTGGTATTGAGTCTGAGTCGTATAACTAGAATAACCGCTGTAGGAACCCCGTACAGGTGGTGTACTAAAATATGACTGCCCGAGCCTCTACCGTGATGGGTCATAGCTGAAGAGTATCCCTCTCCTGACCCTTAATACGTTCTAACCTCTTGGAAATCTCTGCAACCAACTAAAATAGGGTATTGGTATCCAACTATCAAGCCATGCTGAATCTAAGACCATAACTGAGCCCCTCGATAAATCTGCGGACTCGCTCTCTGACTGTAGAAATAAAGCTAGGTGCATATTGGGATAACTTGCTGAACTTGATGGCGTACTCTGACACTGTCATAATGCCCTGGCGCAACTGCTCGAACCCCGTGCGCCACACATCCCTGACGTTCTGGGGAACAAACTCCCTAACAAACATCTCTAAAAACTGAGTCCAAGTGAGTAGTGCTGCATCATCCGGCCTATCCTCCTCATAAGCCTGCCACCACTGATATATTGCTCCCAACAGCTAAACTGTAGTAAAAGCAAGTCTGCTCATCTCCACAATACCCATGGTGCGGAGAATGCGGTGACACTTCTCTGGAAAACCCTGCACATCCTCGGTAGTTGTGCCACTAAAAGTAGGTGGACCATACTTCTTGAATCTCTCTAGCCTCTTCTGCTCCTCCTTTGATGCCCCTGTCCTGACCTCAAGTTGTACTGGCACCACACCCGGAGTATGACCAACATAAGCCTGCTGCTCTGGATTAGAGTAAATATCGGCCTCCCAGCATGGTCGCCCACTATGCGATCGCGGACCACCTAACGCGAAGTCAGTGAGTCAACTCTCGAGAACTCTGCAATCGCGAAACACACACTGCGAACACGAATAAGAAAAATCTGCTAGCCCACCAAACACCCTAAGCAATTGCGGCTGACTCTTCGCGATCGTGAAGAAGGACATAAGACACCAGCAATCAGCAATCCAAAACATCGAGAAATGGCCCGTAACCTATCTGAAACACACCGAGACCCCCTGGACCTCATCCGAACATACCAACAAGTTTCAAAACACGATATGAACTTTCTCGAAGCGTTAAATCATGTCAAAAACACCCAAAGTACAAATCACACATCAATTCAAGCCTAATAAACTAATGAATTTCCAACTCTAAAACTAATGTTGGAACATACCATACCAATTCTGAATAAACTCAAATTTTACATGGAAGTCCCAAATGATTCAACAGAGCTATGCCAACTCCCGAAATCAGAATTCGAACCCGATATCAGCAAAGTCTAGTATGGGTAAAACCTCTCAACCTTCCAAACCTTCAAATTTCTAACTTTTGCCGAAATGCATCAAATTAACCTACGGACATCCAAATAAAAATCTGGACATACTCCTAAGTCCAATCACCATACGAAGCTATTGGAAATATCAAAACACCATTGCGGAGTCGTCTACACAAAAGCCAAACTCCGATCAACTCTTACCACTTAAGCTTCCAAGACAAGAAGTATTCTTCGAAATCAATCCCGAATCATCCGAAAACCGAACCCGACAACACGCACAAGTCATAATACACAATACGAAGCTACTCGAGAACATAAAACCACCGAACAGAATTCTAAAGCTCAAAATGACAGGTCGGGTCGTTACAACAAGACACCATAAGATGAAACTACGTCGTCCTAAGACCCATAAGCCACTTCGTACCCTTTTCGAAACCCACTTGTACCGCAAACTAAAAGTCTCACTCTGAAAGGAACTTATATGAATCTGCAATTGTTTCTTTCATCTCTCTAATACTAAAATGTAGAATCAATTATGATATAGAAATAATGCAAGTCACGGTGCCATCCAATGTAATCTCATATCTTAGTCATATAAAAATTGGGGAATCCTTAAATACCACATATGAATCTCTAACCCCCTAGAGCCTTCTCGATAGTCATGTACTCTACTATAATCTCCAATGCGCATTCAATATGTGCCAAACTTCTTGTGCTCCACTAGCACATGAATATCCAAAAAGAAGCCGTAAAGCAATTCCATTTCCTTGCACACTACATCCTCCAATAATAACAAACTTGAATCATTCCAAGATTTTCATATATCTATAAAGTGTAGTACATCCTTCTTCCAGAAATTTCCTTGCTCGAGTAATCCTCGAAATCAACCTCTTCAAGTAATAATTAATCCACAAGTATGCCTTAATCCAAGTGGTCTAACACATAACCATGCAATCTGATCATTGATAGTAGACTCCCCCACTTATCAAAGCCATAGTACACATCATACGATAACCACATTGCTCTTCCTTTACAACTGCCATGATCTCCCACGGTTATTCAGCTGAATTCTTCATAAGCTCATGTAGGACTAGTCATAAAACAATTCATCTGCCAAGTGCTTATTCATCATCCTGATAGTCATGTGGACTTCCTCATGCGATCCAAACTCAAATTGCAGCGCATACATCCCACTGGTAGAAGGAAAACTCTTCACAGAAATATCATAGGCATCATATAACCTTATACCATCATGTAGGAGATAACTCACTTGCTTAGCCTCAAATAGTCACAACCACTATGCAATCGCTTAATCTTCTCTAGTTGAAAATCACCAACAAGACATAAGAATCTACTTCGTTCCACAAATGAACAACTGAAAGATCCCATAACACACCCGTAACTCGAGACTGTACATCACATCAAGACATGAGTCAACCATCCGTAGCCCTTTGCATCCCAAGCAAATTGTTCTCGTTACATCCAAACCATCTAATCGTAGTCCTCACTCATGTAATACTCATCATATAGCTATCCTACAACTCATTGAACCATCAATCCCACTCCTCGGGACACTACCAGGCATATTTGGTATAAATGCACATACATACATAACTGAAACTACCGAGCCCATATGCGGTCCAAACCTGGTCTCGAGTCCTCTAGACTGGCCTACCTCCACAACACAAACAACACGCCATGCACCTCATGCATGACATCACAAGTCGTCGGTGCATAGATGAAACTGAATGCTCAACATCACATGCCAGTGAATGGAAAGAACCCGATAATATAAACATCAAGTTGAAATTAAATCGCACAGTAAGGAAAGAAATATGGGAAGCTTCCTAGATGCCATGTAGCCTCTCGAAGATAAGCATGGACGTCATCTTATCTATTTGCAAGACTCTAATAGACTCTTTCTCATGACTCATAAAACTAATGAGCCTCAAGCTTTGATACCAACTTGTTACAACTCAAAATCCACCTAGACATGATGGCACCTAAACCCAACATGCTAAGTAAGCCAAAAATATATAGTAATGTCTATACAATATCCCAAGGATTGGTACTACAAGTCATGAGCCACTAAGATTTAGATTTACAAGCTGGTGCAAAATTAAATACAACATCTATTTGGAATGTACATGAACAGAAGTATAAATCCTAAATTACAAAGAACAAGTGGTAGTCGTAATCGGACATGTACATCTCCAATTCCAGCCTTCGTCATCCACAGCAGCTCAACTCCAAGATATGCACGCAAGGTGCAGAAGTGTAGTATGAGTACAACCAATCCCATGTACTCAGTAAGTATCCAGACTAACCTCGGTGAAGTGGTGACAAGGTTTCTATTCAAGGATACTTACTATTTGTATATAACCTGTACAACTCAATAACGTATATATGTACCCAGCAACAGCATCGAAGTCTAAAGCAAGGAATACATGTAACACAAAATAGTGCACATAGAGAAGATATGTGCAAGTCTCTTATCAATTCAACAAGTAAAAAAGATATGCTTCTGATATTAAATAACACGTCAACAATTTCATATAGTGAAGATATGCCCATATACTACCCAGTTCAACAACTTAGTATATAGAGAAGATGTGCGTCCAACATCATTAAATCATCAAAGCTTTCATATAGAGAAGATATGTGTAAAGCGTTAAATAACCTTCCACAATTTCTTATAGAGAGGATATGCATAAAATATTGGAAAATCCTTCAACAGTTGTTATAGAGAAGATATGCATGAAAATCCAATTAGTCCTTCAACAATAGACATGATATGCATCATTACTCAATTAATACTTCAACATTTGGATTTAGAGAAGTTATGCACGATTAAACAAGTCAAGTCACACAGATGCAGATATAGAGAAATTATGTACCATGTCTCATCTCATCAAGTAAGGTAGCATATAGAGGAGATATGCATAGAGGCATGTATACATTTCGGAGCTAGCATATAGAGAAGATATGAACTAAAATCATGTATTCATCCAAGGAGTTTACAAAAAGAGAAGAGATGGAAACTCTAACCAAGGATAACCTTTCCATAACAACGACAACAAGAAACCTGTCGGTTTCTCAAAACATGCATGTTCACCATCAAGAAAGAAATATGAGAGGGTGACCCTAAGGGGATGCATCCTTATTCACACACTACATGGATAACTCATGTGCTACACGGACAAATCACGTGCCAATAATGATTGCTGCACGGACAACTCACGTTCCAAAAGCATAATACCACATGGACACCATACGTGCTACACAACACATCCCGCACAGCTCTCACCTGCTACCAGTCCAGTCCATCACACATAAGACATATACAAGAATTCATGTATATGATTAACAGATATCAATTCACATTCTCATGGAATGAGGAGGATAGCATTCTAAGGTGTATGCATGTGTGAGTGTACAACTATAATTCAAATTAGTGCGATCTACCATACAATAGAAGATATCATGCTCAACAGGAAAATCAACATCTACACATGATCACTAGCACAATTCATGGAGATCACGTAGTCATACAAACATATAAAGCATGATAGAAAGAAGCACAATATTCATATCAAGGCACAGTACAACCTCAAGATTACTCATGTCAATGAATCAGATATAGCACCCGCATACACACTCTTCATATTGCATATATGTTGCCTCTCACACATTTCAATTAGACGAACAAAGTCATATCCGAAGGGTTATTCCCTCAACAAGATTAGGCAAGATAATTACCTCATCCGGGTTAGACCGAAGCTCTAAAATTGTATTTCCTTTAAAATCACATCTAACCGGGTCAAATCGAGCCAAATATAAACTAAGAAAGTCTATAATGCAATAGGAAACGACCCCAATCCATAAAGCCTCGATCTTTGATGAAATTTCAAAAAAGTCAACTCGGGTGTGTGCGCTCAAAATCTAGAACCAATACCAAAACCTGAAGATCCATAACCTGTCGAGTCCAAACATATGATTAGATTCTGAAACCGAATTCAAATCAGTACTCAAGTCCTCAAAATACACTCTCTTAAAGCATAGGCAAAAATCCCATTTTTTTTCTTCAAAATTCCATGATTAAAGTGTATAAATACATAGAAAATCAAGATTTATAATCAAATCCAAGTGGAAATTACTTACCCACAAAGTAGTAGTAAAAATATCCTCCTAAATCGACTCATAAAGAGCTTCAAAACCCCAAAAAATAACATATAAGCCAACCCTCGAAATGTAATAAGCTGCCAGAGCCCTTCGCATCTACGACCAAAATTCCCTCTTTTTTGCCACAAAATTCATTATGTGAACACTTCCCAGCTGATACTCGCGCCTATTCCAAAAGCTTAGCAAAGACGGCTCCACATGCGCGCTCAAAAAACTCGCATGTGCGACACCTGCCTGTCTGACAATTCCTACAAGTACAACTCTTCGTAGCAAAAGCGGACCTTGCTTATGTGCTAGTTGAACATAGATGCGGTTCTCCTGAGGTTGCCTCCCTTATTGCTTTTGTGGTACATAAGTTGCAAAAATGACACTGCAGATGCGAGCATAAGATAACAGGAGCAACCACACTAGAACTTGTCGTGCAGTTAGCTACCAAAGGGTCTGATACAATTTTGAAACAAATACCGAGCCCCTCGGACCGCGTCTAATCATACCAACAAGTCCAAATACATTGTCCAAACTTATCCAAAGCCTCGAAACACCATAATTAACATCAAAACTGAGAAGTTAAGATAAAAATCATTCTCTTAACATATAAATCATCAAACTTCGCCGAAGGCGTCTGAACCATAATTAAGCATCCTGGATTACAACCAAACTATGTGCACAAGTTCCAATCAACAAAGTGAACCTATACAATGTTTCGAAACCACAATAGGAGTCTGATAGGACTGAAGTAAACTCCCGATAAAACCTATGAATTTTTCAGTTCTTCAAATTGCCAACTTTCGACGAATAGAGACGAAACCTTCTAGGAACATCCAAATTCAAATTTGATCATACGTCCAAGTCTAGAATCACCATACAGACGTATTGAAACCACTAAATCTAAATCCGTGGTTGCTTACTCAGAAGTCAAACCTTGGTCAACTTCTCCAACTTAAAGCTTTCAAATTGAGAGTCACTTTATCAATCAACCCCGAACCATTCAAAAATTAAAATCAAACCCTCATGCATAAGAAGCCACTCAAATTCACAAATTGTTGAATGTAATGCTAAAACTCAAAATGATCAATCGGGTCGTTACAGCAACTATAGTCGTGTTCTTCCCTTTAATGTTTTTAACTTGCTCTCGTGATACCATAACCTACCTAAGCCCCATCGAATCCCAACCTTATCATTTCACATGTTCTAAAAGATATTATAAGCTATATAATGTCTTAATTCACATGAAGGGACGTGTTTACTAAAAGTGCAAGGTCGGGTTATTACAATCAAATTTTTATATACGCTCGTCCTCTCGTATATACATTATCAAAAAAATCACTTATCATATATCAAACAAGATAATTTGGAAAAGCATTCCATATTGAGGTTAATGTCCTAACTTACCACGATCAAAGCAAGTCTCTACTCCTCAAGCATACTCTTGGCTCAGTCCAAATCCTCCAAACAACCTCAATACGATTATAAGAGTGTTCAAGAATGTCAAACAAAGTTAATGGACTCATTAAACTACTAAAAATCTAAGATTAATTAAAACGTCAACTCAAAGTCAACTCGGGCCACATGATCAAACAATAAAATCAAAGTCAAAATTCGTTGATCCATAATCTCACAAGTCCAAATCTTTGCTTAGATTCACATTTCGAGTCCATTTAGATTAGCAAAAGTCATTTTAGGTGATTCAAAATATAGGTCTTAAAATCTCCAAATCTCACCTTGAATCCATGTTCAAATGGTAAATCGTATGTTAGAATCATAATATAATCTGTAATGAACTGGCTAACTAAGTTTTGTATTTTATCCGCATCCCCTAATTTGATGCTTTTTGTAGTTTCTTTTTATGTTTTGTGACTTGTGTGGATGATTTCTTTTATTTCGGGGAGGCTAGTAACCACCCAGCCGGTCATTTTGAGTATTTTAGCCTCGTTCCCGTATTTATTCACTCCTCTATGTTATATTATGGTTATGAGACTTACCGGGGTGGTTGGTTTAGGTTCGGGTGAGTTTCAATGTGAATTGAGACACTTACTCCCAAAGTTGGAAGCTTAAGTTAAAAAAGTTAACCGTAGTTTGACTTTTGTGTAGATGACTCCATAATGGAATTTTGATGATCCCAATAGCTTCGTATGGTTTGTACTTAGGAACGTGTCCGGATATTGATTTGGTAGTGCTTAGGTCATTTTGGCTTGAATTAACAAAAGTTAGTAACTTGAAGGATTGGAAGGTTGAGTAGTTTGACCGAGAGTTGACTTTATTTATATCGGGGTTGGTTTCCGATTCCTAAATTTGGAATAGGTCCATTGAGTCATTTATGACTAGTATACAAAATTTGAGGTCAGTCGAATTTGGTTTGATGTGTTTCAAATTTAGTTTTGAAAGTTGGATGTACATGGTTTCAGTAGATTCGAATTAGGTTGTGATTCATGGAATCGATGTTGTTTGATGTCATTTTAGGCCTTCACTAGCTTCGTTATGTGTTTTGGAACTTGATAGTATGATCGAACATGGTCCTAGGTGCATCAGGTGTGAATCGGATTGAAATCGGGTTCATTTTTTGAATTAGTTGATTGTTGAAAAATCGAAGTTCTGGTGTCATCGCATTTGTGGTGGGATTAGTCGTAGGTGCGGACACACAGGTGCGATTTGGTTATCCCAGAAGCGAAGAGGGCCAGCCAGGAGAAAAGGTCACAGGTGCAGACACCTGGGCACAGGTGCGCACCCGCAGGTATGACAATGTTCCACATAAGCGGATTTTGAGTTGCGTTGAGGAGGACCGCAGGTGTTGTCAAGCTTCTGCAGAAGCGGGCTCACAGAACTGAGCCATGTTACGCAAAGGCGGAACCAGAGAAGCAAATTTTGTCCGCAGAAGCGGAAAGTGCTAGGCTTAAGAGTTAGACGCACATGCGACCTGCGAAGCCATAGAAGCGGCCGTTGGTCCACAGACACAGAATCACTGAGCTGAAAAAGGGCAGATCGAGGTTTTGTTCCCATTTTCCATCTTTTGAGTTAGAGACCTCGGTTTTGGGCTATTATGACAGAGATTCTCAATGAGTTGATCGGGGTAAGTAATTTTAACTAGGATTTGACTATTATACATGAATCTATCATTGTTTCTACCATTTAATTAGTGTTTTGAGTTAGAAAAATAGGGAAAATTATTGAAAACTTCCTAAGCTATAATTTAAGGATTTAAAAGTCGATTTGAGGTTGAAGTGTAATAATTTTAGCATGGTTGGCTTGTCGTTGAATAAGTGTTCGAATTTTGTAAGATCGGTCGTGTTCTGTGTCACGAGCCCGGGGTTGACTTTTTGAGTTGACTTTTTGATTTCTTTAAAGATTGCAACTTTTTTATCCATAATAGTTTCTCACGATTAGTATTTATGGTATAAAGTTATTTTGGCTAGATTCGAGCCGTTCGAAGTTGGATAATCATGGATAAGGCTGACTAGTGGATTGAGTAAGCATGTTTGAGGTAAGTAACTTTCCTAAGTTTGCATGGGGGAATTATCCCTTAGGATTGGAGTTTTTTTGTGTTATTGTGGTACGTGAAAGCCAAGTACGCATGGTGACGAGTGGGTACACGGGCTATATGTAGTAATTGAACGGTTTAGGCTACTTCGATTCTTTTCATGCCTTTAATCGAATTGTCATAACATGTTATATCTTTCATTGTTAATCTATCCTTACATGCTTTATTTTATATTGTTAATACTTGTGCCATCTCTCACTTGTTATTTGCCCTTACATCCTTCGTTGAAGTTATTGTTTCCTTGTTACCTTGTTAATTATTTAATTGTTGAGTTACCTTACTCGGAGTTGTTACTTTTGGCAATATCTTCTTGCTGATCGTTGGTGTTGAAGTTGTAAAATCAATTGTCACTTGAGGTTGAGTTGTTAATTGTTAAGATATTATTCTTGTTAAGCTATTTGCCATTATTTTGTTACTATCGAGATTCTTGTATATACAGTGGTTGAGCCATGGGCTATTTGTTGTGGAAACATTAGTGTTGTTAATTCCTTTGGCAATTTGTGGCATATGGCACTTGTGGTGCGAGTCGTGATTATGTTGTGATATTGATGTGCATGTGGCGGTATAAGGATAGGGGCTAATATGCATGCGGCGGCACAAGGTGAGATTTATGTGCGTGTCGCTAGTAAGGAATTACCTGAAGCCACGCAAGAACGTAAGGTGGGCTAAAGTGCGTGTAGCTATTTCGGGAAAACGATTTTTAAAACTATCTAAATGTAAGGCTCAGATGGTGGTATAACGAAAGATCGTGATCGTGATTGTGGAATGAGATACGAGGCGGTACCTCGGTTGTGATTCTTGTTGTTATCTTTCACTTACATCACTTGTGTTTGTCTGCATCGTTTGCTTGCTTTTCTTATTATGTGTTCCTCCCTTGTTGCCTTTATTGCATTAAATTCAGTTATATCTTACCTTGTTGTATTTTTTCATTGCTTCATTTTCCTCGTTTCCATTATTATATTATACTATACTTGTTCAGCTTCTTTTATTTTCCTATTAGGTGTCTTGACCTGACCTCATCACTACTCTACCGAGGTTAGGATTGATACTTACTGGATACTGTTGTGGTGTACTCATACTATGCTTCTACATATCTTTTTGTGCACATCCAGGTACCTCATACCAGGCTAGGCACCAGTGAGTAGAACTTCTAGATAAGAGACTTCAAGGTATACCTGTCGGCATTCACAAGCCTCGGAGTCACCTTCTGTCCTTGTTTTTCTATTGTATACTCTTTATTTAGACAATAATGTACTGTACTATTGAGTTGTATTATGTTAGCTAGATGGCTTAATTTGATGTTCTATAGTTATTTGCGCTATTTCTTTGTGTATGTTAGGCTTACCTAGACTTAATGACTAGGTGTCATCATGAAATCCAATGTTGGGAGATTTGGGGTTGTGACAAGTTGGTACCAGAGCTCTAGGTTCATTAGTGTTACAAGTCATGAGCAGATTTTGTATAGTCTTACGGATCGTACAGAGACGTTTCTACTTATCTTCGAGAGGCTATGGAACTGTTAGAAAACTTCACTTCTTTGATTTTTTATCGTGCGAATTTGTTGACTTCGAAATTATGAATCTTTGTCTTTATATTATCTCAAAGATGGTGAGGCCAGGCACCGCTGGATCTGGCGATTAGAGACACGTGCCCCTGCTAGAGTTGCGAGAGGCCAGGGATGGGGTAGAGGCGGAGAAGGGGCGGGTGGTGCAGTTAGGGGTAGAGGCAGCGACAAAGGAACCACCAGTAGCTCCAGTTAGGAGGCAGGCACCTGAGGCGCCCCCCAGAACTTCAGGAGACCCTTGCACAGTTCTTGAGCATGTTTAGCACTCTTGCTCAAGAGGGGTTGATCACTTGCACCAGCCACATCTCAGCCTGGGGGAGGAGCTCAGACTCCCGCAGCCCGTACTTTAGAGCAGCGGGTCCATGTTGATCTGGTCCCAAAGGTTATACCAGTGTATCCCGTTGTTCTAGTTCAGTCCGAGGTTAGGGCGGCAGCATTTGAAGAGGATCATCTCAGACTTGAGAGGTACAAGAAGTACCATCCTCCTACTTTCAGTGGCCTAGCTATTCTAGAGAAATGCCACCCTACTCTCCGCATCATGGGTATTGTGGAGATGAATGGGGTTGCGTTTACTATACTCCAACTGTCAGGAGCTGCGTATCTGTAGTCGCGGGCTTACGAGGAAGGTAGCGCAGCCACTGCTGCTTCACTCACATGGGCTCAGTTTTCAAAGATGTTCTTGAGAGAGTTTGTTCCCCAGAGCCTTCGAGATGCATAGAGCATAGAGTTTGACCAGTTGCGCTAGAGTACTATGAAAGTGTCAGAGTATGCTTTTAGATGTAGTGAGTTATCCAAACATGCACCTGCCTTGTTTTCCATAGTCAGAGAACGTGTTTGTTAATTTATCGAAGGGCTCAACTATGGTATTAGATTCAGCATCGCCAAAGATTCTAAGATAGATAACCCATATCTGAAGGTGGTAGATTTTGCATGGAGGTTGGAAGGTATGTAGGGTGGTAAGAGAGAGGATTCAATGGTGGTTGCGCTGCAGCTACAGCCCGTCATGGCAGGGGTAATGTGAGTCGTCCAATTCGTTCAGCACGTCCAGCTTCTAGTGGCGCTCCGGCTACTTCCAAGTCTCAGGTTGACCATTATGTACTGCCACTGTGTAGTGTACCTTCTGCACGGGATGCTTTCAGCGGTTAGTCCAGCCGACAAGGCCCCAACCAGTTTCAGCAGCCAAGCCCACCGAGAGCTTGTTTTATGTATGGCGATACCGGTCATATGGTAAGGGACGCCCCAGAATCAGGAACGGTGAACCTCCACTGACTACTCAGGCTCAATGCACATACATATTGACTATGCTGAACAAGGTTACTGTGAAGAACAAGTTCCCATTGTCGCGCATTGATGACTTACTTAATCAGCTATAGGGTGTCAGAGTGTTATGAACGATTGATTCGCAGTCGCGGTATCATCAGCTGAAGATTCGAGATCCCAATATCCCGATATCCCGAAGACTGCCTTTAGGAATCGATATGGTCGTTACGAGTTACTTGTGATGTCATTTGGGCTGACCAACGCCCCAACAACATTTATGCACATGATGAACAATGTATTCAAGACATATCTTGATTCATTCATCATTGTGTTCATTGATGACATCTTGGTGTATTCCCATAGTCGGGACGATCATGAGCAGCATTTGAGGATTATGCTCCAGACCTTGAGAGAAAAGAAGTTGTATGCAAAATTCTCAAAGTGTGAATTTTGGCTTGAATCGGTGGCATTTTGGGGTCATGTAGTGTCGAGTGAGGTGATCAAGGTAGATCTAAAGAAGATTGAAGCAGTGCAGAGTTGGACCAGACCATCTTCTACTGCTGAGATTTGGAGTTTCCTTGGTTCCGGATAATATCGCTATTTTGTAAGGGGTTTCTCATACATTGTTGCACCTATGACTTCCTTGACTACAACCCCAATGTTGGTATTGCCTACGAGTTTGGGGTCTTACACTGTGTATTGTGATGCGTCATGTGTTGACCTTTGTGCGGTGTTGATCCAGGATGGTAGAGTGATTGCCTACGCGTCTCCTTGGTTGAAGGTTCAAGAGAAGAATTCTCCAGTCCACGACTTGGATTGGCAGCTATTGTTGATGCATTGAAGATCCGGTGGCACTATTTGTATGGTGACCAACCACCAGAGTCTTCAGCATCTGATCAAATAGAAAATCTTAATTTGCGGCAGCGTAGGTGGTTATAGTTGCTTAAAGACTATGATATCACTATTCTATATCATCCTGAGAAGGTTAATGTGATGGCCAATGCCTTGAGTCGAAAGGCGGAGAGTATGGGTAGTTTGGCATATCTAACAGCAGTAGAGAGGCCAGTAACCATTAATATTCAGGCCTTGGCCAATCCGTTTGTTAGATTCGATGTTTTGGAGCCCAGTCGAGTCCTTGCTTGCATGATTTACCCGTCTTCTTTATATGAGCAACAAAGAGAGTCAGTATGACGACCCCCATTTGTTGTTGATGTAGGGCCGTTTATGTATGCCTAGCGTTAATGGGTTAAGTGAGTTGATTCTTCAGCAGGCCCACAGTTCGTGGTACTCCATTCATCCGGGTGCCGCTAAGATGTATTTGGCTTTGAGGCAGCACTATTGGTGAGGGAGAATGAAGAAAGACAAAGTGGAGTATATAGCTCGGTGCCTAAATTGTCAGCAGGTTAAGTATGAGCATCAAAGGCCAGGAGGTTTGCTTCAGAGACTGGAGATTCCCGAGCGGAAATTGGAGCGTGTTACTATGGACTTTGTTGTTGGGCTCTCACGGACTCAAAAGAAATTTGATGATGTATGGGTGATTGTGTATAGGTTGACTAAGTCGGCTTATTTCATTTCGGTGGTGATTAACTATTCTTCAGAGCAGCTTGCTCATATCTATATCCGCAAGATTGTTAAACATCATGGCGTGCCGGTACCTATTATCTCTGACAAGGCCACACAGTTTACATCGCACTTCTAGAGAGCTATGCAGCATGAGTTAGGCTTGCAGGTTAAGTTGAGAACAACATTCCACCCCCAGATAGACGGGTAGTGCTAGTGCACCATTCAGATATTAGTGGATATGCTTTGTGCTTGTGTTATTGATTTCACGTGTTTTTAGGATCAGTTATTGCCACTTGCAGAGTTCGCCTACAAAAACAACTACCAATCAAGCATTCACACGGCTCCTTATGTTTCCTTATATTGTAGACGATGCCGATCTCCAGTCGGTTGGTTTGAGCAGGGTGAGTCTAGATTGTTGGGCGCAGAGTTGGTTCGAGATGCCTCGGAGCAGGTCAAGTAGATCTAGGATCAGCTTCATACAGCACAGTCTAGACAAAAGATTTTTGATGATTATGATAGCTTCGTGTGGTGCCTTTTGAGTTAAGAGCGTGACCGGATATTGATTTCGAGGTCTGTAGGTCATTTTGGCTTGAATTGGCGAAAATTAGAAAGTTGAAGGTTTGGAAGGTTGAGAAGTTTGATAGAGAGTTGAGTTTATTGATATCAAGGTCACATTCTTATTCCGGAAGTTGGAATAGGTTTGTTGTGTCATTTATGACTTGTGTGCAAAATCTAAGGTCAATAGGAGTTGGTTTGATGTGTTTCGATGTTAGTTTTGGAAGTTGGATGTTCATGGTTTCAATAGGTTTGAATTAGGCTTCAATTCGTATAATCGATGTTGTATGATGTGATTTTAGGCCTTTATTAGGTTCATTATATGTTTTGGAACTTGATGGTATGTTCGGACGGTGTCCCGGGGGCCCCGAGTGTGAATTGGATTGCAACCGGGTTCATTTTTTGGCTTAGTTGATTTCTGAAGAACTGAAGTTCTACTGTCATTGCACCTATGGTGAGATTGGTCACAAGTGCGAACACGTATGTGCGATTTGGTTATCCCAGAAGCGAGGAGGGCCAGCCAGGGGAAAAGGTCGCAGGTGCGGACGCCTAGGCGCAGGTGCGACAATGTTCCCCAGAAGAGGATTTTGAGTTGGGCTGAGGAGTACCGCAGGTGTGGTCAAGCTTCCGCATAAGCGGGCTAGTAGAATCAGGCCATGGTCCACAAAGAGAAACCGTAAAAGTGATTTTCATCAACAGAAGTGGAAACTATTGGGCTTAAGAGTAAGACGCACCTACGATGGACTTTCCGCAGGTGCGGAGCCGCAGATGCTGAATCACTAGGCTGAAAAGGGGCAAATCGAGGGTTTGTTCCCCTTTTCCATCTTTTGAGTTAGAGACCTCGGTTTTGGGCGATTTTGAGAGAGATTTTCAAAGAGTTGCTCGCAGTAAGTGATTTTAGCTCGGATTTGACTATTATATATGAATCGATCATTGTTTCTATCATTTATTTAGTGCTTTAAGTTGGAAAAAATTAGAAAATTTGTGAAAACTTGCTAAGCTATAACTTGAGGATTTGAAAGTCGATTTGAGGACGAAATTGAATAATTTTAGTATTTTTGGCCTCGTTGTTGAATGGGTGTTCGGATTTTGTATGTTTGGTCAGGTTCCGAGACACGGGCCTAGGGTTGACTTTTTGAGTTGTCTTTTTTATTTTCTTTAAAGATTGCAACTTCATTATCCGGAATAGTTTCCTATGGTTTGTATTTATGGTACAAAGTTATTTTGACAAGATTCGAACCGTTCAGAGTTGGATATTCACGCTTGTTTGAGGTAAGGATCTTGCCTAACTTTGTGTGGGGATGCCCTTTAGGATTGGAGTTGTTTTGTGTTATTGTGGTACATGAAAGCCGTGTACGGAAGGTGAAGAGTGGGTACACGGGCTATATGTGGTAATTGACAGGTATAGGCTATTTAGATTCTTTTCATGCCTTTAATCGAGTTGTCATACCATGTTTTTATCTTTCATCGTTAATCTATCCTTATATGTTTTATTTGATATTGTTAACGCTTGTTGCATCTCTTACTTATTATTTGCCCTTACATGCTTTGTTGAAGTTATTTTTTCCTTATTTCCTTGTTAATTATTTAACTGTTGAGTTACCTTAATCTAAGTTGTCACTTATCACTTGAGGTTGAGTTATTAATTGTTGAGAAATCATTTTTTTTGAGCTATTCACCATTATTTTGTTATTGTCAAGATTCTTGTACACATTGTGGTTGAGCCATCAGAAATTTATTGTGGGAACATTGGTATTGTTGATTCCTTTGGTAAGTTGTGGCATATGAGCACTTGTGGTGCGAGTTGTGACTATGTTGTGATACTGATATGCATGCGACGGTACAAGAACATGTGCATGCGGCGTGTCATGCCCCGACCTTGAGGAGCGCAACTAGCACTCGACCGAGACATCCCAGTCAAGCAAGCCTACTTGATGTCTTCTACCTAACCTTACTCATGATCAATTTAAGAATCAGTAATACGAATTAGACATGAGAAGAGTAAAGAGTACCACGTCCTTTTTCCATCTTGTAGAAGCTTAATTTACAATTCCCATAATATTACATGTTCATAGTTACGAGGGAAAACATGTTTGACAACTACAACATTTCTAGTTGATTACCCGAAATTGAACACCATCTACCGCATGTCTACGGAGCCTCTAAGTGTAACAGGAGAGTAGTATGAAAGTGCCAGTGAAAAGGCCCCAGCTATACCTCAAAACACAATGTACAATGTCAAGTGACATAAGGCCCCGAAATAGGGTAGGGCTCACCAAAATCTGTTGAGTAGAGGGTAACTACTAACGAGGATCAAAGTCGCCTGTTGAAGAACCACCTGCATCCATTAAAGATGCAGCGCTCCCAGCAAAAGAGAAGTTAGTACATATGGAATAGTACTAGTATGTAAAATTATATACCCTCTCATGAAGTAGAATTCCAATACAAGAAGGGGAAAATCTTGAAAGCAATAAGGAAAAACCAATAATATCCAAATGCCAAATTAAAACAAAACAATTTTCAAAATAAGAATCAACATTATTGGTTGGGAGATCATTAGTCACCGATCATCACTCCATGCACGAGGCATGGAGTCCGATCACAAGCTTGATCGGCTAAGCCATCTCTCCACGAATGAAGGTGGATCGACATTTCGATGCGAATAAAATACAATCATAAGAAGTAGGAACCACCATGCGCGCGACATGGCGTGTGATCACCACCCGATCCGCTAGGTCATCTCCCCACATATGCCGTGTGAGTCGACATCCAATCCAAGGCTAACAATAATCTCATCCCAATTAAGGGGAATAATCTCAACACATCAATCTCATCCCAATTAAGGAAAATATCGTCAATCATCTCCTACACCGGCACGTGTAGTTTTGGGTGTGAGCCGTTACAACCCACACTTCCTCAGCTCTCTAATGATACTTCCAAAAATATTTTTTTGGCATACAATGGAAATAAAAACGTAAATGTATTCATCTCATAACCTTTCATATAATATATATCTTCATTAACACTTTTTATCTCTCACAACATCATTATTTCATTGGCTCTCTTGGGCATACATAAAGTTCTTCATTCATGGCACGATGGTTGTATTTCATATCTCACACATTCACTTTTTTACTTCCAAGGATCATTATCATAAACATCGACATATAGAACATTCTGGGAATCATGACTTTAAGTTCATTAATAATGAAGGCTTTAAACATATTGGATTTGTTTCCAAAGAATGGAGCATAATGACTAGCAATCGAAGCACAAGTTAAAATCTTAAGCAATTAATACGTCATTTATTCTTGAAATACTTTTCCCTGAGGCCAATATTCAATTCCAACTCATGTGTATGTAAGAACTCAAAACACATTAAAAAATACTTAGAAAGGAGAGCATGGTGATTTACACCTGAAACATGAATTCAAATCATATGCATTAGTTACAACAACCATATTTGAACATTTTCCCACGGGGGGAGGGAGAGAACTGACATGATAGGGGCAATTTGAACATGACTCAATACGTAAGATTTTCGGAAAATCAATCATCGGAAGTAATTTGAGACTGTAGGAAAAGAGATAGCTCAAACCACATTTGGCACTTACGAGAAACTCATGGATTACGATTCTAGAAATGGAGTATAGCCAACATACCTGAAATTCTCTCCTTAATAATACTATGATGGTCCACCATACTAAACAACTTCAATCTACAACAATGCAACACAATTGTACCAATATTAGTAAGATTTATATACTTTAAGTCATTTAGACTTTTTATCAAACATCTTATGTGCATATTTTTCTACAACCTCCTTCATTGGAATTTCTTCACCTATCAACCACCTCTCATACCAATGTTTCCCTTACAATTGACATTAGGCCATCCGCAACTTCAATTAGCACATGCATGCCCAATAATTCACTCACAACCAATCAATTTCATCAATTAACACATTTTACAACACAAACACAGCCTAGGTTAGGCACTTATGGCTTCCAGTCACCATCCCATAAGTCCTAACAAATATTTCATACATAAATAATCACCACAAAGTAGTTAGATATGGTAGACATTCCTTTTATAGTGAAACTCTTAAAAATCCCAACTTGTAGTGTTCTTGACAAATTTGGGGATTTGAATGGAAATATATGGATCTTCAAGATAAATCCTTATTAATATAAGTTTTTAGGAGTAGTAATCAGCTCAAAATACTCCAAAACATTATCTTGGTTCATGGGAGTGAAGTATAGGACGGATTCCCTTTGTTAGAGCAAGCCCTAGCTCAAAGAAATAAGTTATCCACTCTCTCTCCCCGACCTTGGGGTATTTATAGGGCTCCTATGTGCGTGATTGCGAACCTGGGCAAGTGAACGTGTAGCTAGGAGCACATAGAAGGCAAAAAACCCCTCTTTTGTGCACTGCCGCGCGCCTGACAACCTCAGCGCGCTCTGGGCGCGTAAATGGGACATGTCTAGTAAAATGGCCATCACTTTCTGTAGAAATATCCAAATGACATCAATCTCACAAATCTCAAGAGCTCACAATCTCATATTACTCAGCCCAAACAATAATAACATGTGATATAACAGTAAATGCCAAAAGAGATTGAGATATGATATGCATATAAAGGATCATGACTGAGTACATAACTACAGTTAAAGCAGATACCTCAAAATATCTTAAATAACCTTAGTGGGTCTCAATCAAATAAGCATATTGCCTAAACATGATTTCTAACATGAATCACAACCCAATTATCCTAACACGTATTATCAACACAATATAATAATCCAATCGGATCATGATTACCACGCTGCACGCCCACACGCCCGTCACCTAGCATGTGCATCATCCCAATACAAACCATACAACACGTTTTCTAGGGATTTATACCCTCAGTTCCAAGTTTAGAAGTGCTACTTATTCTCAAAGCGCGCAACTCACTACTCCAACAATCCCTTGCCTCGCGAGTCAGCCTCTGAATGGTTCGTATCTAGTCACAAACAACTTAATATAATCAATACAAGCTATAGGAATCGATTCCATGCGATAAAGCTAAGATCTTTAACAAAAATAAAAAAGTCAACCCTGGGCCCGCACCTCGAAACCCAACAAAATTTACAACTTCTGGACACCCATTCGATTACAAATCGAACCATACCAAAATAATCCAATTCCAACCAAAAATCGACCTTCAAACCTCCATTTTTCATTTTTGAAATGTTTCCACAAAATCCTCCATTTCTTCACTTTAAATCCACTTGTTAGATGCTAAAAACAAGATGGAATCATGAAATAATAACAAATCTGAGTCAGAACACTTACCCTGATCCAAGAAGTGAAAATTTTCTCCAAAATCGCCCAAAGCCGAGCTCTACAACTCAAAATATGAAATAATAACTCTAACCCCCGATTTGGGTTTTAAATATTATGCCCAGCCTTCTTTCATCGCGAATGCGGAATGTTTCTCGCGTTAGCGAAGCACAAATCTCCCCAGCTGCCAATTCCTCCTTCAGGAACGCGATGTCCTATGCCAATGAGATGCCTCACAGTACTTTGCCTACTCGAATGGATCTCCCTGACTGAGAAAACGAAGGCTTAAGGCCTGGTGCCCAATTCGGCCTCATCCTTCTCCTTGAATTCGACCCCTCTCTTGTTATCGCGATGCATTGACCCACCTAGACCTTCGCGAACGCGTCGCCTTTTTCCCAAACACGAAGAACAAAACCTCCTTCCATTGAATAACAATATGCAAACGCGATTCCCATGTCGCGAATGGGATGAAGAATGCATAAGATATCAGATCAACAGTTCTATAAGACAAAAATGAAGCAAAGTTTCGTCCGAATCACACCCGAGGCCCCGGGACCCTGTCCAAACATATCAATAGGTCCTAAAATATGATACGAACTTATTCGAAGCCTCAAATCACAATAAGAACATCAAAATCACGAATCGCACTCCAATTCAAGGCTAGTGAAACTAATGAACTTCCAACTTCTAAAACTAATGCCGAGACATATCAAACCAAGTCCGATTGACCTCAAAATTTGTACACAAGTCATAAATGATACAACAGACCTGCTCCAACTCTCAGAACCAAAATCTGAGCCCAGAATCAATTAAGTCAACTCTCGATCAACTCTCTCAACCTTCCAAACCTCAACTTTCCAACTTTCGCCAATTCAAACCAAAACTACTTACGAACCTCCAAATCAATATCCTGACATACTCCTATGTTTAAAATCACCATATAAAGCTATCAGAACTATCAAAACTCTATTCAGGAGTCGTCTACAGAAAATCAAACTCCAGTCAACCCTTTCAACTTAAGCTTCCAACCTTGGGACTAAGTATCTCAATTCACCCCCAATCATCCGCGGAACCAAACCAACCACCCCATCAAGTCACATAACCTCAATTAAACATAAAAAAAAGTAATAAATGGAAGAACGGGGCAACGCCGGGTCGTCACAATAGCCATTATTACTCTCTCATTTCTCAGTCATCAATATACAAAACCTTTCTACTACTAGTCTTCCTCAGCCAATGTTTCTATGGCCTAGTCTTCTTTCTCTGTTAATTTTTTTCTTTAATAAATACTTAGTTGGGTATTTATTTATTCTTAGCTCCTTTCTAAGCGAGTTTGTTATTTAAGATTTTTTTGTTCCTGTATCCTCTAAAAATAGGGTGAAACTTGCTTAATCCTAGAATGACTTTCACATTGCTGAAATAGCTTTTAGGACAAAATCTAGTATGACTCAGGCCAATTTTTGTATGTCGTCATAAATAATATTGCAGTGCTTATTTTTCTTCATTAACATAATATCTTTTAATTTAATCTTTTTCTTTCTATGTTAACCAATAGTTAATAGATATAAATAAAAACCAATTAGTAATATGTGGCCCGCACGTAAGTTTTAAGTAAAACTCAATGGAAAATCTAACACATTTTTCTATTCATCAATGAAATAAGGCCATGTTATATGACTTAAGCCTCATTGACTGGAAATGCATGGATTTCCTCTTTTTATTCTCTTTCTGCCTTTCAAATTTATTCATTGTTGTTTTCTTTGTTATCCAACACAGATTGTTTTATTTCCTTCTTTAGGTCATCCAAAAGTCAAAAACTGTTCTGATTGCAATCGAAACATGTCGTTATATTTATTTCAACAAAGGTATTGCGGATGGTGAATGGAGTTGTCATAGTATATGTTACATCGCAAGTCAACATAATGCGTAAAGAGGACCACGGTTGTCACTAATTCTAAGTATTTTCTCAGTTGCTAAGTAAATGGAAATCTATGTGTCTGCCATTACCTTTCTTTTTTTAATATGGGGGAAGGATTTTGTGATATCTATGCTCGTTTTGGAGATTTTGCCACCTTAACAACCATCTTTCGAACGAGCTGCCATTTTCGACTAGTATCACTACGCAGTTTCCTTCTGTTTTATATTTTCAGTTTTCTTGTTCCGGTTTCCCCCCCAAGCTTTTCTATTTTTTCAAAGGTGTTTACCCTTAAAACGAATTATAATTGAATTTATACGCGGTTTTATAGATATGTGAATTGATTCAACACAAATAGCCAAAAATATTAGATAAATGAGTTAAATAAAGAATGAACAAATTATAGTGTTACGTCCGGGCTCGAACTTGTGCTGAACAGTAATTTTGTCCTCGATCAGACGCTTGGTTCGAAGCCAAATGTATATGAAGAACAACAATAAAATAAGAACTTTTCAATAGCTACAAAGTAGAGAAACAAGTATGTATTGCCTTGATATGCTTGTTACAATGTGTCCTACTAAAATAAAAGCTTCCTCTTTATATAGTAAGAGAGTTTCATCTCTAGTACATTTCTAAAAAAGGTAAAAATCCTCCTTTCTCGTTGATTACTTATACGTTACAGACATCAGGCAAGATCTGCTCCATGATATCCGCTTGGGTGCGAATATCACGGCCCTCTGTTAGTCGTGTGCAGCCGTTTGCCATGTTTTCCTAGGTCTTGGAGCTCGTTCTGGGTCCGGGAGTATTGTCCTATCAGGTCCAATGGTGAGCATTCCCTTCGGGCCTCGGTACAACAAGTTCCCAACTTCTATTTCGATCTTGTATATTCATACCCTTGCTTCGTTTATCTCACCAAAAACTCAGGTGCGCATGAACCTCGGTTTCACCCATATACACTAGGATATTATAGTTTCGGTCCTTAGAAGTTATCCTCTAACGAAATGTATTATTTCCTTCATTCTTATCTTGGTGGAATCTAAGAAGGCGACGAATTCCAGATTTAACTTCTATACATATAATTAGCTATATTGTATATTCTCTTTCAAATTACTCCGAGAGTATTTATGTAATCTTCTTCTCTATGATAGTCAAACCATATAGTTTCATGTTATGACTATATATACATTGCTCCCTCTTTCCCTCACTATCCTTTCCTTATTATCAACGTTGATTCATCAAAACTTTTTCGACTAAGACTGATTAAGTTATCTTACACGACAAAACATCTAAAGGCACAATTTCTTTGTTGTATATTTTTTGGTCTTGTGCAGTTTAACTTTTTGACAAAATAAAACGCGCCAGCTTTAATCAATTTCAAAGTCTCGAAAATGAAACTAAACAAGTGAAAGGGGTGGTTCCCTTTAATTCTGAAACGCTTAATAAAGCAAGAGATTGGTTATTATTATTATTATTTTTTTGCGCGGTGCCCTCTGGTTGATTGAAAAGTCAAAAGAATGTAGCTTCGAACGAACTAAGATATGGCGGAAAAAGAGGTAGGAGATTTTGAAACGACCCCGCACTTTTACATTTCATAATAATTGTTTTCCACACATAAATGATTAAAATGAATGTGCTCATCACATGCCATTTGGGACTTCAGCTTTTCGTGTATGAACATGAGGCCCGATAACATGTAACTTGGCTCTTGGTTGGGCATGCGAATTGAGATTTAGTTGCCATTTCTTTTTTCTAACAGGACATTGACCTTTTCGTATCTCCAAAAGCTACGAATAAGTTTTTGATAACATAAGTAATAGAGATAGATTTGATAATCATCAAGCCATTCGTTAAGCAATATTATATATTTAATGATACGATTGGCAAAATGATGGCAAGTAATCTAATAGATTATAAGAGCATAGCAATCCGATCATTAGGACTTAACAGTTTAAAATATTATGCACAAGCTAGCTCTCTGAAGCGGCAAAATAAGAGTAAAAACGATTTTTCTACGGATATCATTTACACCTTATTGTTTGCATTTAATAGAGGTCTGAATTTTAATAATTCAGATATCAGACAATAAGTATGTTTATTTTTTTTTTACTTCACAACCACTTAATGGATCTGAATAGATCTGTATGATTAAGATCAATAACATATACTTAATTTCATTAACCTACTATCATCCACATTCATTAATAACTACAGCCACCGCCTACCATTATCGACTACCACTACCACCACCACCACCACCATCCTCAACCATAGCTAGCACCACTACAACCACCCACCACCCCTACCATCATCATCCTCCGCCATAACTACATACTCACCCCCAACTACCCTCACCAACCACCCCATCTCCAGCAATAACCAAAGTCGGCACCGCCCACTATTATAAACTACCACCACCGTTCTCAATCACAACTACAACCACCACCACTACCCACCATTATTTACTATCACCACCCACCACAGCTATCCTCAAGAATCGCTATCACTACCAATCACAACTAACAACCACCCAGAACCATCAACCAAAATCACCATCAACTATTGCCTCTATCCGGCACTCACAAGCACCTTCGTTAGCCATCTCCACCACCACCTATGATAGTGTTGATAGAATATTAGATTAATTAGTATTATATTTGAACTTATTAATAGAATATTAGATAATTAGTATTATATTTAAATTTATATTTATTAATTTTTAAAGAAAGATAATTCTATATATTCAGATGTTTAAAAAACAAACATTATTAATTACTTAGTATTCATATCTTAAAACATGTTTTAATATTCAGATGTATATTCAGATTCAAATATCTTAATCTTCATACACATTTAGATATTTAGATTTGTATTCAAATTCAGATATCTTAATCTTAAAAAAAAAAAAATGAATTCTTATAGTACTCCAATAATTACACACGTAAACTTTATCCTCCGTGGGAATTAGAGTTGCAACTTTTATGTATTTCAAGAGCATTTCACTAAAACTGCTTTGGGTATGAGTTAGTAAGTAAATATTGGAAAATATTTATTCCCGTCGGAGATTGCACCAAATCGTATTAACTTATCATAATTAAATAATTAAATAAGCTAAAAAATATATATATTAGTTAACCGTCGTTCAGCAATAAATGTTATGTGCAATGACATATAATTCATTTATGATATGGTATAAGTACCAAATGCGGGGAAGCATTTTCCGTCAAACTATTAATTATTTAAAATCTTTTATATTTACTACTCGGTGTTCCCTTCGGCCTCCGATTAATCCGGATTTAGGCTGCATAAAACTCAATAAAGGGGATAGCGCTTCCTACCAAAATTTTTTTTATTCCCATTACTCAAACACAAAATCTCTAATTAAATATGCAGGATCATATTCATTCACCGCAACACCACAATCCTTGGTAGTAACAATAGGTTTATTACAATTTGGTATTACAATTTGTGCGACTGAGTTCGATTGATATCTGGTACGGAACCAATGAGAATGTGTTTTTTTTTTTTTTGGGGGGGGGGGGGGGGAATATACAAAGAATAAAAATGTTTTCATGAAGTAAATTCACTAAAAATGAGGTTTTAGCATGAAAATTTCAAAGATAATTGTAGACGATTAAATTTTACTTAATTTAAACCTATTAAACTATTTGGACTATACTTCAAATTGAAGGATATATTAGTCCAAGAAATTATTATGGCTTAGTACTATGTGGAATAAATTAAAGTCCAAATATAATTGGGCCTGTTCATTTTGTCGGGCTAACAAATGATGAGTTCGCTCCACTAGCCCAAAGTTCATGCGATATGTCAAATAATATGAAACACCAAGTTAATGCAAGAACCATCCAAATCATGCCACGTGTATAAGTAATGTAGCTTACCAAGTCAAATTCATGGACCGAAGGGAAATTCGCCAAGTAATCAAATGATAAGGGCCAACCAATTGCATATAAGCTTGTCATATAGCTTTAGTGATTGGTCTGATGACTGTCACGACCCGAAATCCCAAGCAATTGAGGTCATGATGGCACCTAATAATGTTTTCTAGGCAAGCAAACACACAATAGATAAATAGGAAGAACCACCATTAAAAATGTCATGACCCGGAATTTCAAAATCGGACTTGTGATGGCACCTAACATCCTTTTGCTAGGCAAGCCAACGTGAAATAGATAATTAACCTATTTTAACAGTTCAAAACAAAGAAATAATATTCAATGCGAAATAAATTAAAAATCTAATATAGTGTGAATATAAACCATGTATTACTAACTAATTCCAGAAATCCGAAATCACAAGTATACGAGAAACTAGAAGTCTATAAACATTGTCTGAAATAAATACACTGTTCGAAAGAGATAAACAATAAAAATAGGAAATGAAAGGGGACTTCAAGGTCTGCGAACGCTAGCAGATCTACCTCTAGTCTCCGTATGAAAATGATCCAAGCCGATGCACCTTAAGCACCACTGGGACCAATACCAGTATATGCATAAGAAGTGCAGAAGTATAGTATGAGTACAACCAATTCAATGTACTCTGTAAGTGTCGAGCCCAGCCTCGATGAGTTACTGACGAGGCTATGATGAGACACCTGCGCAACGTGTACCATTATATATATATAAAGCGGCAAAATAACAAGAAGAATGATAAAGTACTAACTGGGAGGGGACATGCGAAAGGGAAAAATATCATAAAAGTGGCAAGTACAAAATCATGAAATAACATCTTCCAAATTAAGCAATAATATAACCAAGTAAATCACCAAAATCGTAAATCCAATAAAATAATGATATGAAAATGGCACGATATCACCCTTCGTGCTTTTACTCTCGTCCTCACTATGTAGTGTCATGAATATAATGGCACGACATTGCCCTTCATGTTTTTACTCTCAAAGCTCACAATATATGATAATGAATGCAAATGAGGCACGACAACACCCTTCGTGCTTTTCTCTCTTCCTCATCAAGCAACAATATGAATCCAAATAATAAAATTAAGGG
>MCJB01029165.1:0-34549 GCA_002018475.1 Nicotiana obtusifolia | reverse complement strand
GGGGGGGATAATTTCACGTCAAATATGGTGTTATTATATCAAACTTCAACTTCCATAATATTCAACATCTTTAAGATAAACAGTAATTACGAAACGAACAACTAAAAAAAGTAATAGTCTAACCTAAGCATGGATAATATAATTAATGAAACAACATAATATAAAGAAATAAGTTTCACCCACATGCTTTAACGGAATGACAAAGTATATCTAATTGTTTGTCACGACTTAAAACCGCATGTGCCGTAATGACGCCTATCGCTATACTACACAAGCCGACAACTCACAAATATGGGCATCTTTAATTCAAAACACAATGGAATAGGTTTAAGTAAATAAAATCTTATAGTAACTGGGTGAAAAACACCGCAACTCAATACAGAATTTTTCAAAATCTAGGTGTCATTGAAACACTGTCTAGGAAGGTAGAACAGTATAAATAAAACTAAAGATAAAGGAGGAGAATTAAGGTATGCGGACGCCAAGGTAGCTACCTCGATAATCTCCGAACTGATAAAGCTCCAAAAATCAGCAACAATCGTGCTCGAAAATACCTAGATCCACGCGCAAAGTGCAGAGTCTTGTATAAACACAACCAACTCAATAAGTAACAAAACTAACCTTTAGGCTGAAAGCAATGACAAGCTCACCCAATAGAGTCTAAATACAGAGTTTAATAGTATGGATATAACATGAAATATGACAATAATATCTAAGAGAAACTCATAATCTATTGGTACACAGTACATGAATGTAGACATACTTCCAGGTTTAACAGTTAAGCTCAATATATATAAAAATATGCCAAGTATGACTAATATGAGGAATATTACATCTCTATATCTACATGACAATGTGCATATCATATATGATGCAACACAATAAAAACCTCACGTACTCACACTCTCAGAGTAAATCTTACCGTCTCAATTCTCGCTCATCACACTCAGTCACTCGACATTGTATGCTACATGCGCTCAGTGGTGGTATGTCAGACTCTAGAGGGACGGATCCTACCCAAACGCTAATAATAAGCCAATTTATCCTGCTGCGGTGTGCAACCCGATCCCGTAATGATAAAGCCTTAAATGCCTGTTGTGGCGTGCAACCCGATCCACAAATCTCACTCACAACACGTCTCTCAGGCCCCAACTCAGTCAATAATCTCTCCAGTCTCGGGCTCACAAATCTCATGCCAATTAGCCCAAACAATGATATATAGCACAAAAATAAATAGTAACAAAGACTAAGATATGATATGCAAATGATGGATGTGACTGAGTACACAATTGCCATCTAAGCAAATATTTCAATAGTAGAAATGACCACAATGGGTCTCAATAGGATAAGCATATAGCCTAACATGATTTTTAACATGAATCTGCAGCTCAATTACTCTAACACATCAAGATCACATGAATGGATACAAGGTTTGATGACTACAGAGTGCCACGGAATCGAGCGGATCAAAATTTCAACGGTGCACGCCCACACGCCCTTCACCTAGCATGTGCATCACCTCAACACCAATCACATAACACATAATTAAGGAATTCATACCCTCAGAATCAAGTTTTGAAGTATTACTTACCTCAAGAGATTCAAATCTCTCCTCCAATAAGCCTTTGCCTCGTGAATCGGCCTCCGGACCCTCGAATCTAGCCACGAACAACTAGATACAATGAACTCAAGCTATAGGAAACAATTCCATACGAAAAGCTAAGTTCTTTAGCAAAAGTCAAAAAGCCAACTCAAAAGGTCAACCATGGGCCCACGTCTCAGAATCCGACAAAATTAATAATTTCTGAATACTTATTCAACCACGAGTCCAACCATACCAAAATTACTCAAATTCGATCACAACTCGACCTTTAAATCCTCAAATTAAAGCCTATAATGTTTCTAGAATTTTTCAACTCAAAACACTAATTAAATGATGAAAACAATGATATATTGATATAATTTAACCAAATCCGAGTTAGAATCGCTTACCTCAATCACTCCCTTGAAAATCTCTCCAAGAATCGCCTAAATCCGAGCTCCCAAAATCAAATTGTGTAATATAACTCAAACCCTCATTTTTGAAACATATATTCTGCCCAGATGTCCCTTCTTCGTGGTTGTGGGAAATGCTTCGAGATCGCGAAACACAAATTCACAGGCTGCCCAATTTAATATCCACGAACGTGGAATGCCACATGCGAATGCGATACACAGACTTCCCAGTCCTACACGATCGCAAACAACTTCACGGGATCGCAATGAACAAATGCGCGTGAACCCCAACCTTCTCTTTTCTTCTTCGTGGACGTGACTAAGCCTATGTGTTCACGATACATTAATTGTGAAAGCTCCACGATCGCATACCTTACCTCACGATCGCATAGAACAATATTCCATCTATGACAAACAACCCTTCGCGATCACGACATCCCACTCGCGATTGCGTATAAGGAAACTAGTAGCAGAAATCGGCAGTTCCTCCAAGGTTCAAATTGCGCCGAACATGTTCCGAATCACACCCCAGGCCCTCGGGACCTCAACCAAACATAATAAAAAGTCCAAAAACATCATATGAACTGGCTCGAAGCATCAAATGACATCAAAAAAACATTAAAATTACAAATCGCGTATCAATTCAAGCCTAACGAACTTATGAACTTCTAACTTCTACATTCTATGACGAAACCTGTCAAATCAACTCTAATTGACCTCAAAATTTGCACACAAGTCATGAATGAAACAACAGGCTTCTTCCAACTTCCGAACCAGAATTCGAGCCCAGTATCCACCAATTCAACTTTCGGTCAAACTTCACAATTCTCCAAACTTCTAATTTTCCATCTTTCATCATTTCAAGCCAAAATCACCTATGAACCTCCGAATCAATATCATGAAACACTCATAAGCCCAAAATTAGAACCGTCAAAACTCCATCCCGAAGCCATTTACTCCTAAGTCAACATACGGTCACCTCTTTCAACTTAAACTTTCAACCTTTGGACTAGGTGTCCTAATTCATTCCGAAATATCCCCCGAACTAAACCAACCACCCCAGAAAGTCACATATCAATAATTGAGCACACAATAAGCAGTTAATGGGAGAACGGGGCTACAACACTCAAAATGACCTGCCAGGTCATTATATCCTCCCCCTCTTAAACAAATGATCATCCTTGAATGGGTCTAGTATCATACCCGAAGTCTCAAATAGGCGTGGAAATCTACTCCGCATTTCCCGTTCGGTCTCCTAAGTGGCCTTCTCGACTGGATGACCTCTCCACTACACCTTCACTGAAGCTATGTCTTTGACCTTAATTTTTGAACCTGCCGATCAAGAATGGCCACCAGCTCCACATCATAAGTCAAATCACCATCTAACTAAATCATGCTGAAATCCAAAATATGAGATGTATCATCGACATACTTTCGGAGCATACATGAAACAATGGATGAACACTCGATAGTCTAGGTGGCGATGCAAGCATATGAGCCACCTCTCTATTCCTCTCAAGCACCTCAAACGTGCCAATGTACCGAGGGCTCAACTTGCCCTTCTTCCCGAACCTCATATAATTCTTCATGGGTTAAACTATGAGTAATACCTTCTCTCCCACAATGTAGGAAATATCGCGAACCTTCCGATCGGCATAGCTCTTCTGTCTAGATTGTGCGGTGCGAAGCCGATCCTGCATCAACTTAACCTTGTCCAAAGCATCCTGAACCAAGTCAGTACCCAATAGCCTAGCCTCACCTGACTCAAACCAACCCACCGAAGACCAACACCGTCTCCCATACAAAGCCTCATACGGAGCCAGCTGAATACTCGATTGGTAGCTGTTGTTGTAGGCAAACTTTGCAAGTGGCAGAAACTAATCCCGAGAACCCGCCCGATCTCTAATACTCGTACTTCACCTGCAGACAATTTAGACACCAAGCTACAAACCCCACTATATATTTTTTTATCATCCTTCACCAATAATGCTGCCTCAAGTCCTGATACATCTTTGCGGCACCGGTTGAATGGAATACCGCGAACTAAGGGCCTCCTAAAGAATCAACCGACGTAGCCCATCCACATTAGGCACAAAATTCTGACCCTGCATCTATAACACCTCATCATCCCTAATAGTAACCTCCTTGGCATAATCGTGCTGAATCGTGTCCTTAAGGACAAGCAAATGGAGATCATCATACTAACGCTCTCTGATGCAATCACATAAGGAAGACCGAGAAACCACACAAGTTAGAACACGACTAGGCTCCGAAACAGCTAATCTCACGAACTGATTCACTAAGGCCTGAACATCTGATACAAGCGGTTTCTCACCGACGGGAATAAATGCAAGGCTTTCCATGCTCACCGCCCTTCTACTCAAGAAGTCGACCACTACATTGGCCTTCCTAGGATGATACAAAATTGTAATATCATAGTCCTTCTGCAGCTCCAACTATCTCCGCTGCCTCAAATTCAAATCCTTTTGTTTGAACAAGTGCTGGAGGCTTCAATGATCCGTAAATTCCTCACAAGACACACTGTAGAGATAATGCCTCTAAATCTTCAATGCATGAACAATGGCTGCCAACACAAAATCATGAACATGGTAGTTCTTCTCATGGGGATTCAACTGACGCGAAGTATAAGCAATCACTCTACCCTTTTGCATCACGACACACCCAATACCAATCCGAGAAGCATCATAATACACAGTATAAGAACCTGACGCCGAAGGCATAACTAGAACTGGAGCTCTAGTCAAGGCAGTGTTGAGCTTCTAAAAGCTCTCCTTACACTCATTCAACCACCTGAATGGAGCACCCTTATGGGTCAAACTGGTCAAAGGCACTGTAATGGACGAGAATCCCTCCATGAAGCGATGATAATATCCGGCCAAGCCTAGAAAACATCGAATCTCAATAATTGAAGATGGTCTGGGTCAACTCTGAACAACTTCTATCTTCTTTGGATCCACCTTAATCCCCTCACTAGACACCACGTGCTCCAAGAACTCCACCAAATTATGGCTGAAATACACTGTTCATCAGATGCATTAATGTTGTTGGGGCGTTGGTCAGCCCAAATGACATCACAAGGAACTCATAGTGACTGTAGCAGGTCTTAAATGACGCCTTCAAAATATCTGAGGCCCGAATTTTCAACTTGTGATAACTAGACCTTTAATCAATCTCAGAGAACATTCTAGCTCCCTGAAGCTGGTCAATTAAATTATCAATGTGCGGCAAAGGATACTCATTCTTTATTGTAACTTTGTTCAACTGTCTATAGTCGATGCACATCCGCATAGTACCATCCTTCTTCTTAACAAACATAACTGGTGCACCCCAAGGCGACACACTAGGCCGAATAAACCCCTTATTTGAGGAGCTCCTGAAGCTGCTCCTTCAATTCCTTCAACTCTACTGGTGCCATATGATACGGAGGAATAGAAATGGGCTGGGAGCCCGGCACCAATTCAATACCAAAAGCAATATCCCTATCGAGTGGCATACACGGCAGGTTTGAAAGAAACACATCCCGAAAGTCTTGCACTACCAGAACAGAATCAATAGTAGGAGTATCAGGACCAACGTCCCTCACAAAGGCCAAATACGACAAACACCCCTTCTCAACCATCCATTGGGCCGTCAGATAAGAAATCACCTTGCTGGGAACATAATCTAGAGAACTTCTCCACTCGATTTTGGCAACCCCGGCATCTCCAATATCACGATCTTAGAGAGACAATCCAGAATAGCATGACATGGAGACAACAAATCCATACCAAAAATAACATCAAAATCAAACATACCAAGCAATAAGAGATCAACTCTAGAATCAAATCCCCCAATAGTCACTACACAAGATCGATACACACGGTCCACAACAATAGTATTGCCCACCGGTACAGATACATGAATAGGTGTAACTAAGGACTCATGGGGAATATTCAAATAACGAGCAAAATATGATGGTACATACAAATAAATAGATCCAGGGTCAAATAATTTAGAGGCATCCATATGGCATACTGAGACAATACTTGTGATCACTGTGTCTAAAGAAACGACCTCTGACCTGGCAGGAACATCATAGAATCGACCTGACCGCCACCTGATCGGCCTCCCCCTCTAGGGGGACCTCTAGCTACTTCAGCCCCACACGGAGCTGGCTGCGTGGGTGGTGAAGTAACTGGTGCAGAAGTCATAGCCTGACCCCTTTACTAAACTTGACATCCTAAGAGACAGGGACAATGCCTCCTCATATGTCCAAGCTCCCCACACTCGTAGCAACCCCGATCCATCAACGGTGGTGGGAACTGAATTGGACACCGAGAACCAGAATAACTCCTAGAGAAACCCGGCATAGATGAACCCTAAACTAATAGCACGAGATGAACTCTGAGCTGGGAGGGCACTGAGAGATGACTGACCCGAACGAGCACTATACTAACCAAGGCTAGCCGATGTGCCACGATGAATCGGATGAGCCATCTAAGCGGGCCTATGAGGACAACCCTACTATGGTGAGACTTACCCCTAGAAGAAACACCACTATAACCACCCGATCCACGAGGCCTCTTGGCCTCCTTCTCCTTACGCTCCTGACTACGGACCAGCTCTAGCTGCCTAACAATATCAACAACCTCATCGACCATAGCACCTGATACATTCTCTAGAGTTATAACAAAGCGCAATCCACAGTTCATGCCATCATTGAACCTCCTAATCCTCTCCTTCTCTGTGGGAGCCAACCAGACCGCGTGGTGAGCCAACTCTGAAAATCTCATCTCATATCGGGTCACAAACATGCCCTCCTAGCGTAGTTGCTCAAACTGCCTATCCAACTCCTCCTTGCGGGTCGGCGGCAAAAACTTCTCCAAGAAGAGAATGCAGAACTCGTGCCATGAAAGTGGTGTAACATCGGCTGGCCTGCTCCGTTCATAGGTTTCCCACCATCTGAAAGCTGCCCCCCTCATCTTAAAAGTAGTAAATGAGACCCTACTAGTCTCTAAAATACTCGCTAAGCGAATAATCCGCTGGCACCTATCCAAGAAGTCATGGGCATCCTCTAACTCAGTCCCACTGAATGATGGAGGCTTGAGCCTCCCAAATCTATTTAGTCTCTTCTGCTCCTCAGAACTTATAACGGGACCCACCTAGGCATGAACAACTACAACCTGCTGGGATGTTAGTACCCCTGTTGTCTGAAGTCCCTGTACCACCTGCTCTGGAGTACGGGCCGCGGGAGTTTGAGCACCACCCCCAGCTTGAGAAGTGGCTGGTGCGCATGAACTGAAACTGCCTGAGCAAGGCTAGTGCAAATAGTCAATATCTGGGCCAAAGCTTCCTAAAGACCTGGAATCACAATGAGCACAACAGGTGCCTGAGCTGGCCCCATCGGCTCAACCACATCTGGAATTTTCTCCTAAGCTGGAGCAACTGCTGGGTCTATAGGTACTGCTGTAGCTGGTGTACAAGCTGCACCTCGACCTCTACCGTGACTCCGACCTCTTGCGGCCCTAGCCGGTGGTACTGGTGGCAGTCTGCCTGGTCTAGTAGCAGGTGTCCTCACCATATGTGAGAGAATAAAATAACAGAAGTTCAATTCCAGAATCAACAAATTCGCACGACAAGAACACAAGAAAGTGAAGTTTTTCCTAAGGGTTCGGGAGCCTCTCAAACATAAGTGCAGACATCTCCATAATGATTCGCAAGACTCTACTAAAACCTCTTCATGACTCGTGAGAGCTATGTAATCTAGGCTCTGATACCGACTTGTCACGACCAAAACCACATGTGCCCTGATGGCGCCTATTGTGATACTAGGCAAGCCGACAACTCACAACCACGGGCATATTCAATTCAAACCATATTGGAATAGGTTTAGGTAAATTCGGTTGTCACTAAGCATCTATCCAATAACACGGTCTGACAACTGAAACACTATATAGGAAGGTAGAACAATATAAACAAAACTAAAAGATAAAGAAGGAGAGTCAAGGTCTGCGGACGCCAAAGCAGCTACTTCGATAATCTCCGAACTGATAAAGCTCCATAAATTACCAACCATCGTGCCCGAAAATACCTAGATTTGCAAATGAAGTGCAAAGTGTAGTATGAGCACAACAAACTGAATAAGTAACAAACCTTTGGGCTGAAAGCAATGACGACCTCAACCAATAGAGTCCAATTATAGAGTTTAACAGTACGGATATGACAGCAAATATGCCAATAATATCTTAGACAAACTCATCATCTTTGGTACACAGTACATGAATGTAGATATGCTTCCAGGTTTAATAGTTAAGCTAAAAAATATGCCAAGTATGTCTAATACGAGGAATATTACATCTCTGTATCTACATGCCGATGTGCATATCATATGTGATCCAACAAAATGAAAACCTCACGTACTCACACGCTCAAAGTACTCAATCTGACTGTCTCAATTCTCGCTGATCACACTTACTCACTCTGCACTGTTTGGTACCTACGCTCACTGCTGGAATGTCAGACTCTGGAGGGGCAGATCCTGCCTAAGAGCTAATATTAAGCCAATCTTGTCTATTTCGGCATGCAGCCCTTTCCATAATGATAAAGCCTAAAAGGCCTGCTGCGGCGTGCAACCCGATCCACATATAAGCCATAAGTCCTGCTGCAGTGTGCAGCCCGATCCACAAATCTCAGTCACAACACGGATCTCGGGCCCCAACTCAATTATCAATCTCTTCAGTCTCCCGAGCTCAAAAATCTCATGCCAATTAGCCCAAAACAATGATATATAGCACAACAATAAATAGTAATAGAGACTAAGATATGATATGCAAATGATGGATGTGACTGAGTACAAATTTGGCATTTAAGCAAATAATTCAATAGCAGAAACGGCCACATTGGGTCTCAACAGGATAAGCATATAGCCCAATATGATTTCTAACATGAATCTGCAGCTCAATTACTTTAACACATGGAGATCACATGAATGGGTACAAGGTTTAATGACTACACAGTACCACAGAATCGACCGGATCACGATTTCTATGGTGCACGCCCACACACCTGTCACCTAGCATTTGCGTCACCTCAACACCAACCACATGACACGTAATTCAGGGAACCAAGTTTATAAGTGTTACATACCTCAAGCCGTGCAAATCGCTACTCCAATAAGCCCTTACCTCGCGAATATGCCTTTCAATGCCTCAAATCTAGCCATAAACAACTCGATACAATCAACTCAAGCTATATGAATCAATTCCATGTGAAAAAGCTAAGTTCCTTAAGAAAAGTCAAAAAGCGAAACAAAAATTCAACCATGGGCCTACGTCTCATAATCCGACAAAATTAACAAAATTCGAACACCCATTCAACCACGAGTCCAATCCAACCAAAATTACTCAAATTCAATCACAACTCGACCTTCAAATCCTCAAATTTAAGCATAGGAAGTTTCTACCATTTTCCCCCAATTTTCAACCCAAAACACTAGATAAATGATGAAAACAATGATATATTCATATAATTTAACCAAATCTAAGTTAGAATCGCTTAGCCTAATAACTCCCTTGAAAATCTCTCCAAGTATCGCCTTAATCCTAGCTACCAAAATCAAATTGTGAAATATAACTCAAATCCTCATTTTTGGAACTTATTTTCTGCCCAGACGTCCCTTCTTCGCGATCGCGAAGCACAAATTCACAAGCTACTAGCGAACATGGAATGCCATGCGCGAATGCAATACACTGACTTCCCAGACCAACGCGATCGCGGCCAACATCACGCGATCGCAATGAAAAAATTCTCCTGAAGCCCAACCTTCATTTTTCTTCTTCGCGGACACGACTAAGCATATGTGTTCGCGATACATTAACTGCCAAAGCTACGTGATCGCATACCTTAACTCACGATTGCATAGAACAATATTCCATCAGTGACAAACAACCCTTCGCGATCGCGACATACCACTCACGATCACATATAAGGAAACAAGTAGGAGAAATCAGGAGTTCCTTCAAGGTTAAAAATGCGCCGAACATGACTCAAATCACACCCGAGGCCCCCGGGACCTAACCAAGCATACCAACAAGTCCTAAAATATCATACGCACTCGCTCGAAGCGTCAAATCATATCAAACAACACTAAAACCATGAATTATGCATCGATTCAAGTCTAACGAGCTTATGAACTTCTAACTTATACATTCGATGCCGAAAGCTTTCAAATCAACTCCGATTGACCTCAAATTTTGCACACAAGTCATAAATGACAAAACAAACCTATTCCAACTTTCGAAACTAGAACCTGAGCCCGGTATCCACAAAGTCAATTCCCCATAAAACTTTTCAACTCTCAAAACTTCTAATTTTTGAAACTTTTACCATTTCAAGCTAAAATTACCTACAGACCTCCAAATCAGTATCCAGACACACTCCTAATCCAAAAATCAACCTACAGAGCTGTCGAAACCCATTCATGAGTTATTTATTCATAAGTCAACATTCGGTCAACTCTTTCAACTTAAGCTTTCAACCGTGTGACTAAGTGTCCTAATTCATTCTGAAACCATCCACGAGTAAAATGATTCAATCTTTAATGTTTTTGGAAAAGTTAAACAAAAGTCAATCCCGAGCTCGCTTGGCCAAAACCCGAGATCCAAAAGCTAATTACCCATTCACCTCCGAGCCTGGTTATGTGATTAGTTTCGAAATCCGACCTCAATTTGAGGTCTACATCTCAATTTCTCAAAATTCCCAATTTCTACCTATATCCCTAATTTCTACCATGAAAAAGCATAGACTAAAGGTTAAGATCAATCGGTGTTTATGGAAATGAAAGAAACAAATTAAAATCTACTAACCTATGAAGTTGGGATGAAAAACCTCTTCCAAATTGCCGCTAGGCCGAGCTCAAACATGAAAATAGTGAGAAATGGGATTAATCCTAATTTTTAGAAGTTTAAAAGATTGGGAGTCAGGTGTTCATTGCATTTGCGAGACACCTGATGCGATCATAAAGCATTGCGGCCTAAATGGCCTTCGCGTTCGCGTTGCCTCACCCACCTGGCCTTCGCATTCGCAAGACTAGGCTCGCGTTCGCGTGGAATAACATCTACCTCCCCTAGATGCCCCCTTAACCTATCGCGTTCGCGTGTGAATGGTCGCATTCGCAAAGGGTAATCCCTCTACTCCTTCGCGTTTGCGATCAGTTCTCTGCGCTCGTGTAGAAGAACTCTGCCTCTATCCCAGTTTTCCATTCGCAATCGCGAGAGTCCTTCGCGATCGCGAAGCACAAAGCCTCAGACCCCAGATACAATTGAAACCATCTATATCCTAAGTCAAAAAATGATCGGTAGCCTATCAAAAACTCACCCGAGCCCCTCGGTCTCCAAACCAAACATGCATTCAAGTGTCATAACATCATACAAACTTGCTCGCACAATAAAAACACCAACATAACACCTAGGACTACGAATCGGACATCAAATGCATGAAACTTTCAAATCAACTTAAGAACTTTTAAATTCACAACCGACCATCCGCATCCTATAAAATCAACTCCATTTTGCACCAAATTTTGCAGAAAGTTTGAAATATTAAAATGAACCTATACCAAGTTTCAGAACCAAAATCAGAACCCGATAGCAATAAAGTCAACTTACGGTCAAACTTCAGAAATCTTTGAACCTTTAAATTACTAATTTTCAACAAATCACGTCAAATCAACTTATGGTCTTCCTAATTCATTCCGGGCATACGCCCAAGACCAAAAGCATGATACGGACCCACTGGGATTGTGAAAATACCGATCCCGGGTGGTTTACAGAAAATGTTGACTGCAGTCAACTGAAATCATTTTTAAAGCTAAAATTCAGGTTTTCTTCAATTTTTCACAAAAAAACTTCTCGAAAAAAGACATGGACTGTGCATGCAAATTGAAAAACACTAAACGGAGCTAGTCAAAATCTTGGAACTCGGAAATAAGGGCTAGAACTTAAAATGTCTTATCAGGTCATCACATTCTCCACCTCTAAAACAAACGTTCGTCCTCGAACGAAAATAGGAATCTACTTGGACTGGTAAAAAGGTGTGGGTATCAGACTCTACTCCGCATATCAGACTCGCATTCCCAAGTAGCTACTACAATCGGCTGACCTCTCCGCTACTCTTTAACAGAAGGATAGCTCTTAGAACTCAACTTCCGAACCTGCCATGCTAGAATGGCCAACGGCTCCTCCTCGCAAGTCAAATCCTTGTCCAATTGGAATGAACTAAAATCTAATATACGGAAGGGATCACCATGATACTTCCGAAGCATGGAAAATGGAATACCAGGTGAATTACTGATAAATTAGGTTGCAATGCAAGCTTGTAGGCCACCTCACTAACTCTCTCAAGGATCTCGAAGGGTCCGATATACCTAAGGCTCAGCTTACCCATCATCCCGAACCTCATCACACCCTTCATAGGTGAACCCAAAGCAAAACCCTCTCTCCAAGAATGAATACAACATCACAATCTCTTCGATCGGCATAACTCTTCTGCCTAGACTGTGTTATACGAAGTCAATCCTGAATCATCTTGACCTTTTCCAAGGCATCCTAAACTAAATCGGTACCCAACAATCAAGCCTCTCCCAGCTCAAACCAACCAACTAGAGAATGACACCGCCTCCCATATAAGGCCTTATAAGGAGCCACTAAATTCTCGATTGGTAGCTGTTATTGTAGGAAAACTCTGCAAGTGACAAGAACTAATCCCAAGAACCCCCAAAATCCATAACATATGCATGAAGCATATACTTCAGTATCTGAATGGTGCGCTCGTACTGCCCGTCCGTCTGGAGGTGAAATGTTGTGCTCAACTTAACTCGTGTGCCTAAATCACGCTGTACGACCCTCCAAAAATGTGATCAAAATTGGTTGCCCTGATCATAAATGATGGACACTGGCACACCGTGAAAATGAATAATCTCGCGGATATAGATCTCAACTAGCCGCTCTGAAGAATAAGTAGATGCCACAGGAATGAAGTGCGCTGACTTGGTCATTCTATCCCTAATGACCCAAAGTCTGTGGGAGCCGAACTACGAAATCCATGGTAATACGATCCCACTTACACTTGGGAGTCTCAAGTCTCTGAAACACACTGCCAGGCCTCTAGTGCTCGTACTTCACCTGTAGGCAATTCAAACACCGAGCTACATACACAACTATATCTTTCTTCATTCTTCTCCAGCAATAATGCTGCCTCAAATCTTGAGACATCTTGGAGGCACCAAAATGAATGGAATACCACGGACTGTGGGCCTCGTCAAGAATAAACTCACGATGCCCATACATATTGGGCACACACAAATCTAACCCTGCATCTGCAACACCCCATCATCTCCAATAGAAACCTTCTTGGCACCACCATGCCGCACCATGTCTTTAAGGAGAAGCAAATGGGGGTCGTCATACTGATGCTCTCTGATGCGCTCATACAAAGAAAACTGAGAGACCGTGCTAGCAAGAACTCGACTAGGCTCCGAAATATCTAACCTCACGAACTGATTAGCCAAGGCATGAAAATCTGATACTAGAGGTCTCTCACGAACTGGAATATATGCAAGCTTACCCATGCTCACAGTCTTTCTACTCACGGCATCGGCCACCATGTTGGCCTTCTGTAGATGATAAAAATGGTAAGATTATAGTCTTTCAATAGCTCTAACTACCTCTGCTGCCTCATATTGAGATCCTTTTGCTTAAACAAATACTATAGACTCATATGATCTGTGAATACCTCACACGACACACCGTGGAGATAATGCCTCAAAATCTTCAATGAATGAGCAATAGTTGCCAACTCTAAGTCATAAACAGGGTAATTATTCTCATGAACCTTCAACTGCGGAGACACGTATGCAAACACCCTTCCATCCCGCATCAATACTGCACCAATCCTAATATGCAATGCATCACAATGCACAGTGTAAGTTCTTGAACCTGTGGGCAACACCAACACCGGGGTTGTAGTCAAAGCATTCTTGAGCTTTTGAAAGCTCAACTCACACTCATCGGACCACCTGAATGTGGGCACCCTTCTGGGTCAATCTACTCAATGGGGTTGCAATGGATAAAACATCTCCAGGAATCGGCTATAATTTCCCGCCAAACCCAGGGAGCTCCGAATCTCTGTAGCTCAAGTAGGTCTAGGCTAGTTCTGAACCGCCTCAATCTTCTTAGGATCCAGTTTAATGCCCTTGGCATATAAAATATGTCCCAAAAAGGCAACCAGAATCCAACAAAAACTCGCACTTCGAAAAGTTGGCATATAATTGTCTACCTTTCAGAGTCTGAAGTACAATCCGACGATGCTGCTCATGATCCTCTCGACTGTGGGAGTAGATCAAAATATCATCAATTAAGACGATGACCAAAGAATCAAAATAAGGCTCAAATACCCGATTCATCAAATCCGTAAATGTTGCTGGGGAATTTATCAAACAAAATGACATCACTAGGAACTAATAATGCCCATACCGAGTCCGAAAATTTATCATAGGGACATCCAATGCCCTAATCCTCAACTGATTGTAATAAGATCTCAAATAAATCTTCGAAAACAATTAGACACCCAGAAGCTGATCAAATAAGTCATCCATCCTTGGCAAAGGATACTTGTTCTTGATAGTGATTTTGTTTAATTGCCGATAATATATACACATCCTCATCGAACTATCCTTCTTCTTCATGAACACACTTGTGCACCCCAAGGTGAGACACTAGGTCTAATGAATCCCTTATCAAGCAAATACTACAACTGCTTCTTCAATTCCTTCCACTTAGGTGGTGCCATACGGTATGGTTGCACATAAATGGGCTGAGTGCCCGGAGCCAAGTCAATACAGAAGTCAATATCTCTGTCGGGTGGCATCCCCGAAAGATCTGCATGAAACACCTCTATAAACTCAGGAACAACTGGTACTAAATCAATGGAAGGAACATCCGCACTAGAATCACGAATAGAGACCAAATATGCTAGACATCCCTTCGCGATCATACACCGAGCCTTCACTTAAGAAATAACCCTGCTGGTAGAATGGCCAGGAGCTTCCACTCTAATCGGGGCAACCCTGACATGGCTAAGGTTACCATCTTAGCGTGACAGTAAAATATAACGTGATAAGGTGACAACCAATCCATGCCTAAAATAACATCAAAGTCCATTATATCATGAAGTAGGAGATCTACGCTAGTCTAAAGGCTCCCGATAGAAATCACATATGAGCGATAAACAGAATTTGCAATAATAAAATATTCCACCGGCGTGGACACATACAGAGGAGCACTCAAAGAATCACGAGGGATAACTCGATATGAAGAAAAATAGGATGACATGTAGGAATTAGTAGATCCCGGATCAAATAGAACTGAAGCATCTCTATGGAAAACTAGAACAATACTTGTCATGTCGACATCAAATGACACGGCATAAGGTCTAGCTGGAATGCATAACGGGATTGGGCCCCACCACTCTAACCTCCGTCTCTTGGACGGCCTCTAGCTGGATGGCCTCCACCTCCAATGGCATGACCTCAACTTCAAGAATCCTGACGCCCGCCTCTAGCTGGCTGAGAGGGCGATAAAGCAACTGGTGCCAGAACCATGGCATGAGAACTCTGCTATGGCATGATGCCCTGTGACCTGGGGAAAAATTTAGCAAGGTGCCTCGGATCTCCACAAATATAACAAGCCTTCGGCTGCTGTGACTGTTGATCCTGGAACTAACCCTGACGACCTAAATAACCACAATAGTAACTATGGATCGGAGATGCACTAATAGGAGCTGATGGTGCACTGTAGACTAGCCGCTGAGGATAAAACACATAAGGACCACGACTACCCAAAGCGCCGTAGGATTCCTAACGCGCTGACTGAAAAGGCCTGGGATGATGGCCTCTACCAAATGAACCCCTGCCTCCAGACGAGGCACCACTGAAACTACCATAATGATAAGGCCTCTTATTAGATACCGCCCCCCTCTCCTAACCAAGAACCATCTCAATTCGTCTAGCAACCTCTACGACCCTCTTAAAAGAAATATCATCTCCGGTCACCTTGGTCATCTGTAGCTGAAAGTAAGTCCATCAAAATCTCCTTACACTCTCCCTCTTAGTAGGGAGTAATATAACTGCATGGCGAGCTAGGTCCATAAATCGGGTGTCATACTGGGTAACAATCTGCTACCCTGCTGAAGACGCTCAAACTACCTGCGGTACTTCTCTCTCAAAGTGAAAGGGATAAACTTCTCCAGAAATAGATGCAAAAACTGATCTCAGGTAAGTGAAGGTGAACCAGCTGGTCCGTTAGACACATAATACTTCTACCATCTCTTGGCATAACCGATCATCTGGAACACTACAAAGCGTCTCGATTAGTCTCAACAATACCTATGTTGCGCAACACCTTGTGGCAATGGTCTAAGTAACCCTGTGGGTCCTCTGAAGGTGCACCACTTAAGCGAATGTGGAAAAGCTTTGTGAACTTTTCCAATCTTATCAATCTCTCAAAAGACATCGCGGCCTCTCCCTGCCCTGTGCAGAAACAACCAGCTGAACTACCCCGACTGGCTGGACTGGTTAAGTCTGACATATGGGAACCATTTGCTCTGGAGTGTGAGTAGCGGGAATCTTGCTCCTCCCCCAACCTGAGAGACGGCTGGTGCCACAGGAAATGCATTGGTCTAGGCCACACTCTCCATTAGGCCACTAAACAGACTAGAGAATCCCGAAGCACGGCAGTGGCTATGAATCCTTCTGGGACCTTTAGCGGGTCCGACCGGTGCAGTATGATCTCTGATGTCCTCCTCCTAATCAATCTGAGGCTCCACTGTGAGTGCTGCTGCTCGAGCTTTAGGCTGAGCTCTGCCTCTACCTCAACCTCGGCCTCGGCCTCGGCCTCGGCCTCTACCCCTGGTAGCAGCTGCAACAGGGGGCTCCAACTCCTGTTCAGCTGCAGATGTTGTGCATGTTTCCACCATCTGCGAGAGAACAATATAAAATCGCACGATAGGGAAAGAAAAAAGTGAAGTTTTTCCTAAAACTCTACAACCTCTAGAAGATAAGTACAGATGTCACCGTACCGATAATCCAAACTCTACTAAGCTTACTCATTACTCGTGAGACCTAAGCAACCTAGTGCTCTGATTCCAACTTGTCACGCCCCGAAATCCCAACCTTGGGGTAGTGATGGCGCCTAACATCCACTTACTAGGTAAGTCGACGTGAAATAGATAATTAGCCAATTTTAAAGTTTGGAAACAAAATAATAATAATCAACGAGAAATAAATGCCAAATCTAATACAGTGCGAATATAAACCACATAATACTAATTACTCATAGAAATCCGAAGTCACTAGTACACGTGCAACTAGAAGTCTACAAACATAGTCTAAAGTAAATACACTGTTCAAAAGAAATAAACAGTAAAAGTAGGAAATGGAAGGGGACCTCAAGGTCTGCGAATGCCAACAGATCTACCTCGAGTTTCCGCATGAAAACTATTCGAGCCGACGCACCTCAAGCACCGGTGGGACCTATACCAGTATCCGCACAAGAAGTGTAGAAGTGAAGTATGAGTACAACCGACCCAATGTACACCGTAAGAGTCGAGTCTAATCTCGATGAGGTAGTGATGAGGCTATGACAAGACACCTATGTAAATAAACTTGTATCAATATATATATAAAGCAGCAAAATAACAAGAAGAATGATAAACTACTAACTGGGAGGGGCCATGCGAAAGGGAAAAATATCATAAAAGCGACAAGTACAAAATCACGAAATAACATCTTCCAATTTAAGCAACAATATAACTAAGTAAATCACCAAAATGGGAAATCCAATAAAACAATGATGCGAAAGTGGCACGGCATCACCCTTCGAGCTTTTACTCTCATCCTCACCGTGTAATAGCATGAATATAATGGCACGACATCACCCTTCGTGCTTTTACTCTCGTCCTCACCACGTAGTATCATGAATGTAATGGCACGACATCATCCTTCGTGTTTTTACTCTCAAACCTAATGATATATGATAGTGAATGCAAATGAGGCATGGAAACACCCATCATGCTTTTCTCTCTTCCTCACCAAGAAAAAATATGAATCCGAATAATAAAATCAAGGTGGGGAGTAATTTCACTTTAAATATGGTGCCATTATATCAATCTTCAACTTCCATAGTATTCAACATCTTTAAAATAAACAATAATTACAAAATGAATAATTAAAAGAAGTAATAATGTAACCTAAGCATGGATAACATAATTAACGAAATAATATATACAAAGAAACAAGTTCAAGTTCCAGCGGCATGCTTTAGCCCAATGACAATGCATAGGTACTCTTCACCTCACATATACATTGTACCCACACATAAAACACATAGCAAATAAACGAACAAGTCCTAATCCTGTAAGTCAAGGTTAACCATGACACTTACCTCATTCTGCAATCAAATCAATGCTCAATCACGACTTTTCCTCTAGAATTAGCCTCCAAACCAATCAAATCTAATCAAATTTAGTTTAAATAATCAAAATAAGTTTTAGAAACTACCCACGAGTAATTAGTTTACCCGTTCACCCCCGAGCCTGGTTATTTGATTAGTTTCGAAATTCGACCTCAAAATAAGTTAAAATATACTAACCTATGAAGTTGGGATGAAAAATCTCTTCAAAAACGTCTCTAGGCCGAGCTCAAACTTGAAAATTGTGAGATATGGGGTAAATCACAATTTTAAGAAGTTTAAAAGACTGGGATTCAGGTGTTCATCGCGTTCGCGACACTCCTGACGCAATCGCGAAGCATTGCGGACTAAATGGCCTTTGCATTCGCAGGAAACCATTCCCGTTCATGATGGCCTTACCCACCTGGCTGTAAAGTAACACTTGCCTCCCCTGGAGTCCCCCATAACCCATCGCGTTCGTGAAGGGTAATCCCTCCATTGCTTCACCTTCGCGATCGATTCTCCGCGTTCACGTAAAAGAACATCGCCCATGTCTTAGTTTCCCCTTCACGATAGCGATAGTACCTTCGGAATCGCGAAGCACAAAGCCTGATACACCAGATACATCTGAAACTAGCTATTTCCTATGTCCAAAAATGATCCATAGCCTATCTGAGACTCAACCGAGTCCCTTGGGCTCAAAGCCAAACATGCACACAAGTTAACAACATCATACGAACTTGCCCGCATGATTAAAACACAAAAATAACACCTAGAACTATGAATCAGACGTCAAAGTGTATGAAATGTTCAAAGAAACTCAAGAATTTCAAAATTCACAATCGAGTATCTGAATCCTATCAAATTAACTCTGTTTTGCATCAAATTTTCCAGACAAGTTTTCAATAGTAAAATGAACCTATACCACATCCCGAAACCAAAATTCGAACCTAGCATCAATAAAGTCAACCTACGATCAAACTAAAATATCTTTAAACCTTAAAATTACAAGTTTTCAACAAATCACGTCAAATCAAGTTAAGGACATCCTAATTCAATTTCGGGTATATGCCTAAGTCCAAAATCACGATACGGACCCACCAAGATTGTCAAATATCGATAGGTGGTCGTTTACATAAAATGTTGACCGTAGTCAACTCAAATCATATTTAAAGCTAAAATTAAGGTTTTCTTCAAATTTTCACATAAAACTTCCCGAAAAAAGACACCGACTGTGCATGTAAATCAGGAAAATACTAAACGGAGCTAATAACAAGCCCTGACTCCTATACAAACTTCAGTGACAGCTCTCCAACAACAACAAACACTGTATGGGGATCGCTTGCACCAGCTTGAGTTAAGGGTTAAAAAGATAGAGCACGGTTAAGTTAGGGGTTTGCCTCAGCTACGGGAGGAGGTTGCTTCTATGAAGACCCAGCTCCACAAGATGCAAAATTTGGAGTTCGATCTATCATCCCTCCAACCCAAGGATGGTGAGCAGGGAGCAGACACAGCTGCACCAGACTTGGGTCTTGATTTCACGACTCTGATGGCAGACATTGCACCTCAGACTGCTGGGATGTCCCATCCTCCAGCTCCTCCTGTACGTGTTGATATTCATGAAGAGGAGACTTCCGGACATTCTTCAGAGTCCGAGGGCGAGGAGGCAAATGAGGAGGATTCATGGTCCTCGGAGGATGATGGCCCTCTGGAGAAGGGCAAGCAGATTGCTGCTTCTTTAGTGGAGGATGAGGAGCAAGCAAACATTCAGAGGGCGATATAAGGGCTAGAACCCAAAATTATTTATCGGGTCATCACAACAAGTCTAACAGTAAACCAATAATATAACGGAAAGGCAATTTCTTATATAATCACAATAAGTCAAAAACCAATATCTAACGCGAATATCCCAAGATGTGGAGTCACAGGTACATGAGCTTCTACACCAAATTAAATACAGTGTTCTGAAAGACATACAATAATGTCCGAAATAAAATAGGAACAATATAATAAAATAGGAGAATGACTCTAAGGCATGCGAACGGAATGCATCTCTACCTTGAATCACCGCCTGGTATCTGCTAAGTACCTCACGGGACTCCGCTAGTACCAATGTTAGGATCTGCACAAGACATGCAAAAGTGTATTATGAGTACATCCAACCCAGTGTATTCTGTAAGTGTCAAACCTAACCCTGACGAGGTAATGACGAGGCTAAGACAAAACACCTAGTATAAACATGCACAATTATATATCAAAAGTAACAACGGGATAGAGACATATGATAAAGGCAACAATTGCAAACGATAAGCGAAGAATCATCAAGTAAATCTCCTTGCAAAGTACGCAATGAAACCACCAAGTTAAATTCACATTTCAAATATCAAGTAAAAGCTATGAAATCAACAAATATGCACAGCATCACCCTTCGTGCTTTTACTCTCATCCTCACATATTAATAATAATAATAATAATAATAATAACAATAATAATAATAAAAATAATAACAATAATAATAATAACAATAATAATAATAAAAATAATAACAATAATAATAATAACAATAATAACAATAACAATAATAATAATAATAATAACAATAATAATAATAATAACAACAATAATAATAACAACAATAATAATAAATAAAAAAATAATAATAACAATAATAATAATAATAATAATAATAATAATAACAATAACAATAATAACTATAATAATAATAATAATAAAAATAATAAAAATAACAATAATAATAATAATGAAAATAATCATAACAATAACAATAATAACAACAATAATAATAATAATAATAATAATAATAATAATAATAATAATAATAATAATAATAATAATAATAAAAACATAATAATAATAATAAAATAATAATAATAATAAAATAATAATAATACTAATAATTATAATATTAAAAATAATAATAATAACAATAATAATAGTAAGAATAAAAATAATGATAATAACAATAATAATAATCACATAATAATAATAATAACAATAATAATAATAATAATAATAACAATAATAATGATAATAATATTAATAATAGAAAATTGTATCCTTGCTTTGTTTACAAGAATCAAAATTAAGGGATTCTATGATACGAATCTTTAGCCTTATGAGTATGTAGATAATTAGCTGTATGGTAAACATTTTACCCAAGCAAGGGGCCTGTCAGTAAATAAGTACTACAGTGACTTTAGACCAGGTGTCTAGGACATCCCGAGGAATTCACTAGGATCTCAACGGCCTTAAACAACTCAAAATAAATGGCCTTATCACCAGACTCTAGACGTAGCCACTAACGCAAATCTGAAGTCTGCAGTATATAGCACGACTGTACCACCATCTTGGAACCAAGCTAAAGATTTACATAATATTAGTTAATTACTCATATTTAGAATCTCTTGATTTTAATTAAGTCTAGTGCATCGTTAATATGAAGCTAAGAAGTATCGCATTCAACATAGATATGGATTTAGCGGGCTATAAGCCTGGCCATCAGAGAAGAAACTATAATAGAAGGAGGTAGTACCTGAGAGTTGTGCCCAAAACTTTAGGCCATTTTTGATTTCACCTATACGTGAAAGTTTTAGGTGAGCATATTAGTTCACTAGATTTTAAGATAGGAGAACTAATTGATTTAGTTAAAAAAAATTAGTACTCCAAAGGAAACCTCAATGATAGTAAGGTCTACAAAGGTTACACCAGTTTCTACTGCTTCTTCGAGCAAAACAGTGATAGACGCGCCTATGCAGCGACCTGTTGAAATAAAAGGTTTTCACCTTAAGTCCAAAGCAGACTTAGAAAAACTAGTGACTGATAAGTTAGCTAGTTTAGATTTAAAACCATTAGAAATGGCCTCCGAATTTTCTGAGAATATATTAGATCCTTCTAAAGACCATAAGGAAGTTATGTGGTTCGAGCTTAATAAGCTTAGGAAAATAGGTAGCAGATATGCTAGTAGCAGATATGCTAATAAACCTCTAATGAATACCTATTATTATCCTAGACCGACTCCACAAAATGTATTAGTGGAAGAAAGGGATTGGAACCAGACCAACACCAGTTATAGCGGGGATGCCATTTATGAGTGGAACTTAGATGGACTAACTGATAGGCAGATTAGCATCTTAGTTCATAGGATGATGATGTATTCCACTATCTGTAAAGCCAATAGTGAAAGGAATAAAAATACGATTATATGCAGAATGATAATTGCAGGATTTACTGGTCAGATACGAGGATGGTGGGACAATTTCCTATCAATAGCTGATAAAATTGCTATTATGGAAGCTACTACAGCAGAAACTGGATTTGATAATATAGGACGACCTCTATTACCAAATAGGTCAGGCGCTGTTTATACCTTAGTTTTAACCATTATGGAACACTTTAGTTGTAGATTTACCAATATATACGAAAATATTCGTACTATGCTAAATAGCCTTAAGTGTAAACACTTAGGTGAATTTAGGTGGTATAAAGACACCTTTCTCAGTAGGGTGATGGATTTACTCGAAAGTAATGCTGACCATTGGATGGAAAAGTACATAGATAGTTTGCCATATCCATTTGCAGAAAGAGTGAAAAAGACTCTTAGAGGTAATACTGTGCAAATAACCTATAATATCTATACTTATGGCAAACTGATAGGAGTTTGTACACAGGAAGGTCTTAACATTTGCAATGAGTTAAAACTGAATCACCAGATTAAGAAGCAGAGATTAACTGAGAGAACCCAGTTAGGAGATTTTTGCCAACAATTCGGCATGGGAGAAATTTATTCTCCTCATAGGAACAAACGTCGTGATACTGTAGAAAAAGCTTACCGTAGAAAGGGTAAGAAATATCGTTATATGACAAAAGATGAGCGAGAAAAGCGAAGGAAGTTTTGCAAAGAAAATCGATTTGTTAAGAATAGATCGAAGAGAGATTTAAAAAATATTAAGTGCTACAAATGTGGTAAATTTGGTCATATAGCTCCAAATTGCAAAAGGAAAAAGCTGAAAGCTTTAATATTAGAACTAGACGGTAAGTCTAGAGACCAGATTCTTAAGGTTATGGATGAAACCTCAGGATAAGAATATAACAGTAGTTCTTCTGATAACCAAGTCTCTGAGGACTCTTTAAATTTGCTTGATAGTGATAATTCCGAAACTGATAACTATGATAATTGTGATCAGAATAATTGTTCTTGTGATACTATGGATTTTTATAAACTGCAATCCCAATTTCAAGATTTTGATATTAACCCTATTACTTTTGATAATATTTTGGAATTGTTTAAATAAGTTACTGATAATAATCTTCGAGAAAGATTATTAACATGGCTTCTACCTCTTCAAATTCGCAGATAAGCCACTTCAAAGAAAGCGTGATATACTCGATGAAGCTCCTTATTCCTTTGCAGAAGTTCAAAGAAGACTTTTAGAAAAGAACGAGCGAAAGATTTTTGGCTATAATTCTTCAATGGATGATTTGAAAATTGAAGTAGAAAAATTGAAAAAGGAGATTAAATCTCTAAAACAAAATCAAATGATTTTAGATCACCGAGTTACTCAGATAGAAAACTCTTCTTCAAATGAATTGCCTGTTGATAACAAGAAAAAGGGAATTTTTATACCCGAAAATGATTTTGAAGAAATTTCTGAATTTGCTAAACAGATTGTCTCAAATCCCAAACATGATATGTTTCTTGGAATGATGCAAATAGTTACTGCTCACAAATGGTATGTAAAATGTACCATTTTAATTGATAATGACTTTTCTGTTACTGAAACTGCTTTGATAGATAGCGATGCAGATATTTCTTGTATTCAAGAAGGATTAATTCCAACCCGATATTATCATAAGACTTCTCATAATGTCAAGTCTTCATCTGGTGATAAGATGAAGATAGAATACAAATTACCTAATGCTTATGTTTGTCAGCAAAAGGTTTGTATTCCTCATTTCTTCATACTAGTTAAGGATCAATTATACTCTCCAATTATACTAGGAACGCCCTTTATAAGGGCTATTTGCCCATTTACTAGGGTAGATGAAAAAGGATTTCATGCTGTTTATAACGATAGAAAAATATCTTTCAATTTTGTTACTGATCTAGTTATGCGTGATATTAATGCTTTGATTAATATGAAGCATAGTCATATGAAATACTTGCAGTAGGACATTTACAGCATGTTAATAACTGATACATTGAATTCAGCTAAAGTTCAGAAAAAGATTAAATTAATCTCTAAACAATTTGCTATTTCTATATGTGCTGACCACCTGTGTCACGACGCTGACCCCGAACCCCGTCGTGATGGCACCTCTCGTGAAGACAAGGCCATCCAATTTAACCAAAATCTCATTTTAAGCAGTTAATTAATATGAAAATAATATATGCATGATTTAATAGCAATAATTTGCGGAAATATAGTTAACCATAATAGAAACCATCCCGGCACAGCCCAAACCGGGGTGTCACAAGTCATGAGCAACTATGGATCCTGATACAAGTCTACTAAATACAATATCTGGCACAACTTTTAGAAGAACATAGAAAAATAAGATAAGGGAGATACAGGGCTGCGGACGCCAACAACTACCTCGTAGTCTCTAAATCACCGCCTGGACGGGAGGAGTTGGCACTCCGGAGCGGAACCAATAACGCCTGAATATGCACACATGGTGCAGGGAGTAATGGGAGTACTCCGACCCAGTGAGTAATAAATATAAATAATGACTGAAAGTAAGAAAGCACGTAAAGCACAAGCCAGTCTATAAGGAAGCAATAAAACATCATTTGAAAACAGTAAATCAGTGAGAAATCAAGTAAAATCTCCTTATCAACAATTCTGCCCCTCAGGCAATATTTCAGAATAGTACCAGCCCCTCGGGCTCAAATCTCAGAACAATACCAGCCCCTCGGGCTATCACATGGAACGCTATCAGCCCCTCAGGCTATATCTCACATCACAATGGGTACCCGCGCTCACTGGGGGTGTATAGAATCCGGGAGGGGCCCCTTACGGCCCAAGCGCAATATCAAGCCACCTCGTGGCATCAAATCTAGGCCCTCGGCCTCACATCAGTCAAGCCACCTCGTGGCGCGTATAAAATATTTCAGGCCCTCGGCCTCATATTTGTCACATGCCACCTCGTGGCATATAAAGTATTTCAGGCCCTCGGTCTCATATCACTCAATATATCCTCACATCTGGCCCTCGGCCGCACTCAGTCAGAAAATCATCACAAGCCCCTCAGGCATAGTAAAACAGTAATTCTCAGCCCAAAAACATCATTAAAATATTATTCAAGTCTCAAGTCTGAGTAAAAGTGGTTGAGTTGTAAAATAGTGGAAAACAACATGATTGAGTTCAAGTAATAAGTCAAAATAGCGAGGAAACAGTGATAAAAATCCCCGAAGGATTCAAATTATTGGCACGAAGCCCAAATATGACAATCAACCCAAATCATAATGATAACAAATAAGTTTCAGACAAATACGCAGTAAAAATCATCAATCGGGACGGTCCAAGTCACATCTCCAGTAGTAAACGACCCCAGGCTCATCATCGAGCACGTGTCTCACCTCAATATAGCACTATGATGCACAATTCGGGGTTTCAAACCCTCAGAACATCATTTACAATCACTACTCACCTCGAACCGGCTAAATCCCTAGCCCGCGACGCCTTTGCCCCTCAAATTGGCCTCGACGCGCGTCAAATCTGTCCAAAATCAAAAAGAAGATATGTCACAAGTGTTGAGGGGACAACGACCAAGCGAAAACAATCGAAAAATACCAAAAATTCCAAAATTAGCAAAACCCGAGCCCCCGTTCCATTTCTCGAAGCTCAGAAATTTTCACATCAACGGGTTCCTTATCTCCCAAGGAGTTCATACATATCAAAAGTTCTCAAATCCGACCCCAAATGGTCCTCCAAATACCCAAATAAAATTTTAAAGTTTGAAGCCCTATTTCTTCCATTTTTAGCAAGACTTCAATGATTTTCTAGGTGGATTTCACAATATAAACGAGTTTTAGGTCCGAAATTCTTACCTCCAATCGATTCTCCTTGAATCCCTAGTTAATTTCCTTCAAGAACCTCCAAAAATGAGCAACTATGGGTGAAAATATGTGACGACCAGGCCAGTCGTTTCATGAGTTACCGCTCTGTTTCTCCCCATTTCTTTTTCATTATGCTTCGTTATCCGTGTTTTATGTGATCGAGTTGAGTAGTTTGCGTTCGGAGTGGATTTGGTAAGAAATGAGACACCTAGTCTCTTTTAAGAAGGTTTAAGTTGGAAAAGTCAACCTGATGTTGACTTATGAGTTAGAGGGCTCGGATCTGAGTTTCGATGGTTCGGTTAGCTTCGGGAGGTGATTAATGACTTAGGAGTGTGATCGGAATTGGTTTTGGAGGTCCGGTGCAGAATTAGGCTTGAATTGGTGGAGTTAGTATTTTGGCGATTTTCGGTTGTTAGGCGAGATTTTGATCCGAGGTTCGGAATGGAATTACGAGAGTTGCTATAGCTTCGTTTGGTGATTTCGGACTTAGGCGTATGTCCGGATTTGAAATTGGAAGTCCGTAGGACAATTCAACGCATTTTGGCGAATGTTGGAAAATGGAAGATTTTTGGAAAATTTGACCGAGGAGTTGACTTTTTGATATCGGGGTCGAGATCCAGTTCTGATAATCTTCAGAGGTCCGTTAAGTCATTTATGACTTGTGTGCAAAATTTGAGGTCAATCGGATTCGATTTGATAGGTTTCGGCATCGAATGTAGAAGTTGGAATTTATTAGTTTCATTAGGCTTGAATTGGGGTATCATTCGTGTTTTTAGCATTGTTGGATGTGATTTAAGGCCTCGACTAAGTCCGTAATATGTTTTAGAACTCGTTGGTATATCCGGATGGGGTCCTGAGTGGCTCGGGTGCGTTTCGGAGTAGTTTCAGACCATTTATATCCATTTGTTTACTGCTAGTGCATCGCAGAAATTCTGCTGCACGGAGCTTATTTTGGGAGATTATACCTCGCAACCTATAAGGAATTTAGAAAGTTTCAAAACATGGAAGTTGTAGCGCTTTGTGTCGAGTTTCAGGAAATATAAACCATTCATCATTTGGACATTTGTATCAAAAGTTACGATAGATTAACCGAAGCCTGGTACTGTTGTTGTTTTCCATGCAGTGTGCATAGCAGAAATTTCTGATGCATAGGACCGACTTTGGAAACTTATATCTCGTAATCTGTATGGAATCTGGAGATGGTCCAAAAATAAAAGTTGTAGCCCTTTGAATCTAGTTTCCATAAATATAAATCATTTATCATTTGGATATTTGTATCAAAAGTTATGATAGATTAACCAAAGCCTGATACTGCTGCTGTTTTCCAGGCAGTGTGCATAGCTGAAATTTTTGTTGCACAGGACTGACTTTGGAAGCTTATATCTCGCAATATATATGGAAATATGAGATGATCAAAAAATGAAAGTTGTAGCTCTTTGAATTTAGTTTCCAGAAAGATAAACCATTTATCATTTGGACATTTGTACAGAAAATTATAATTGATCGAAGTTGGCTGGTGGAGCAATTTCGATAGAATTTTCTAAAGCACTTTAGAAGCTCATATCTCGGAATATATAAAGATTTATATAGTGTACAACCTATCAAATGAAAGTTCTTTGAGTCTAGTTTTTAAATCTTCAAACCGTTGATCATTTGGATATTTCCACAAGGAGTTATGAGCATTTTAACAGAAGGTGTACAACAAGAGAAAATGGTAAGAGGAAGTACAACCTGCACAGCGCAGGTACAACTCGAAGCCTGGGCAGAAGTACAACTCCGCGATTTTGGATATATTTTTGCCCATAGTTGCTCATTTTTGGAGGTTCTTGAAGGAAATTAACAAGGGATTCAAGGAGAATTGATTGGAGGTAATTTTGGACCTAAAACTCGTTTATATTATGAAATCCACCTAGAAAATTATTGAAGTCTTGCTAAAAATGGAAGAAATAGGGCTTGGGATTTTGAAATTTTAATTGGGTATTTGGAGGACCATTTGGGGTCGAATTTGAGAACTTTTGATATGTACGAACTCGATGGGAGATAAGGAACCCGTTGATGTGAAAATTTATGAGTTTCGAGAAGTGGGCCCGGGGTTCGGGTTTTCCTAATATCGGAATTTTTGGTATTTTTCTATTGTTTTTGCTTGGGCTTTGTCCCCTCAGCATATTGTGACATATCTTCTTTTTGATTTTGGATAGATTCGACGCGCGTGGAAGCCAATTTGAGGGGCAAGGGCGTGGCGGGCTAGGGATTTAGCCGGTTCGAGGTGAATAGAGATTGTAAATGATGTTCTGAGGGTTTGAAACCCCGGATTGTACATCGTAGTGCTATATTTAGGTGAGACACGCGCTCGATGATGAGCGTGGGGTCGTTTACTACTGGGGATTGTGACTTGGTCCGTCCCGATTGATGATTTTTACCGCGTATTTGACTGAAACTTATTTGTTATCATCATGATTTGGGCTGATTGCCATATTTGGGCTTCGTGCCAATTATTTGAAGCCTTCGGGGATTTTTATCACTGTTTCCTCACTATTTTGACTTATTACTTGATCTCAGTCATGCTGTTTTCCACTGTTTTACAACTCAGCCACTTTTACTCAGTTTTGAGACTTAAATAATATTTTAATGATGTTTTTGGGCCGAGAACTACTATTTTACTATGACCGAGGGGCTTGTGATGATTTTCTGACTGAGTGCGGCCGAGGGCCTGGTGTGAGGATATACTGAGTGATATGAGGCCGAGGGCTTGAGATACTTTATATGCCACGAGGTAGCTTGATTGATATGAGGCCGAGGGCCTAGATTTGATGCCACGAGGTGGCTTGATATTGCGCTAGGGCCGTAAGGGGTTCCTCCCGGAGTCTTTACACCCCCAGTGAGCGCGGGTACCCATTATGATGTGAGATATAGCCCGAGGGGCTGATACTGTTCCATGTGATAACCCGAGGGGTTGGTATTGTTCTGAGATTTGAGCCCGAGGGGCTGGTTCTATTATGCGATATTGCCCGAGGGGCGGAATTATCGATGAAGAGATTTTACCTGATTTATCACTGATTTACTGTTTTCAAATGATAATTTATTGCTTCCTTATAGAATGCCTTGTGCTTTACGTGCTTTCTTACTTTCAGTCATTATTTATATTTATTATTCACTGGGTCGGAGTACTCACATTACTCTCTACACCATGTGTTCAGATTCAGGCGTTGTTGGTTCTGCTCCGGAGTACCGACTCCTCCCGTCTAGGCGTTGATTCAGAGACTACGAGGTAGCTGTTGGCATCCGCAGCCCCGTATCTCCCTTATCTTATCGTTTCCATGTTTTTCAAACAGTTGTGCTAGATATTGTATTTAGTAGACTTGTATAAGGTCCATAGTTGCTCATGACTTGAGACACCCTGGTTTGGGCTATGTCGGGATGGTTTTTATTATGGTTAGCTATATTTGCACGAATGATTGCTATTAAATCATGCTTATATTGTTTTCATGTTAATTGATTACTTAAAATGAGATTTTGGTTAAATTGGCTGGCCTTGTTTTCATGAGAGGCGCCATCACGACCAGGTTCGGGGTTAGGGTTGTGACAAGTTGGTATCAGAGCCTAGGTTACATAGGTCTCACGAGTCATGAGCGGGTTTAGTAGAGTCTGGTGGATCGGTATGGAGACGTCTGTATTTATCCTCGAGGGGCTGCAGAGCCTTTTAGTAAAAACTTCATATTCTTGAAATTCTTGTCGTGCGTGCTTGATGATCCGAGCACTAAACTTCTATTATCCTATTCTCTCACAAATGGTGAGGACGCGAGCTACCGGACGAGGTGGACGACCACCACTGCCACCCACTAAGGCCACCAGAGGCCGTGGACGTGGTCATGGTCGTGGCAGAGGCAGAGCAGCGAGGGCAGCACTTGTTGATCGACCAGCTGCCCCAGCTCAGGATCAAGCTCCAGCAGCACCAGTTCAGGCACCAGCTGTGCCCATCGTGATTCCGGGTCTTCAGGAGGCCTTGGCTCAAATCTTATCCGTTTGCACTAGCCTGGCTCAGGCAATTTCAGCCACCACAGCAGCAGCTACTTCACAAGCCAGGGGAGGCAATCAGACCCCCGCTGCTCGTTCACTTGAGCAGGTAGTGCAGGGACTTCAGACGTCGGGAGCACCTCCAGCCCAGCCGGTTGCACCAGCCCAGGAGTTCATGGTACCAGTTATGCCGGATGATGAGCTACGTCATCTTGAGAGGTTTGGTAGACTCCAGCCACTGTCATTCAGTGGTGCTGAGGGCGAGGATGCCCAGGGTTTTCTTGATAAGTGTCAGTGGATGCTCTGTACAGCAGGGATTCTTGAGTCTATTGGTGTGGCATTTACCACCTTTCAGTTTTCTGGAGCTGCCTTCAATTGGTGGGAGGGGTATGAGAGGCGTAGGCCAATTGGTGCAGCGCCCCTTACTTGGCAGCAGTTCTCCGCTCTTTTCTTGGAGAAGTATGTGCCGCAGTCCCGCAGAGAGGAGCTACGTAGACAGTTCGAGTGGTTGCGACAGGGGGATATGACTGTGTCGCAATATGAGTCAAAATTTTCGGAGATGGCTTGACACGCTGTCTGGATGATTCCGACTGATCGTGAAAGGATCAGGAGGTTTGTGGATGGCCTTAACTATAATCTCCGTATTCTTATGACCAGGGAGAGAGTATTGGGTGCTACTTTCGAGGAAGTGGTTGATATAGCTCGCGAGATTAAGACGGTTCGCCATCATGAGCGAGAGGAGAGGGAGGCTAAGAGGCCTCGAGGATCGGTAATTACAGTGGTATTGCTTCGAGGGGCTAGTCTCAGCAGGGTAGAGGTCATTTCTTCAGGCCTGCTCAGCCAGTCCGTCCAGGGTATAGTGGGGCATCTGCAGGTCGTGGTTATCATGGATTGCAACAGGGCCAGTCATCACTCAGCGCCCTTCCAGCTCATGCTCCGTCGGCCCAGGGTCCTTCTAGGCCGATTGCGTTTACTAATGCACCAGTGAACTGTTATGAGTGTGGCGAGATGGGCCACTTTGGGAGGTATTGTCCTCATCATGGTGCTAGATCGTCCCAACAGAGGGGTCAACCCTCGACTGTTGATCCAATTACCTCACCACCCGACTAGCTAGTTAGGGGTGGAGGTCAGGCAGCCAGAGGTCGCCCCAGAGGGGGAGGTCGAGCAGGCGGTGGCCAGGCTCGATTCAATGCTATTCCAGGCAGGACAGATGCCAGTGCTTCTGATGCCGTTATTACAGGTATTGTTTCAGTCAGCCATAAAGATGCCTCTGTATTATTTGATCCCGGTTCCACCTATTCATATGTGTCTTCATATTTTGCTCATTATTTGAGTACGCCCGGGAGATTCTTGCTTTACCTGTTCATCTGTCTACCCCGGTGGGTGACACTGTTGTTGTAGACCGTGTGTATCGGTCATGTGTAGTAACTATTGGGGGTTTGGAGACCTGAGTGGATCTATTGCTACTAAGCATGGTAGATTTTGATGTCATTTTGGGCATCGATTGGCTATCTCCATGTCGTGCTATTTTAGACTGTCATGCTAAGACAGTTACTTTGGCTATGCCGGGTATGCCGCGGATCGAGTGTCATGGCGTGACTGATTATATTCCTAGTAGGGTGATATCATACATGAAATCCCAGCGTATGGTTGGGAAGGGTTGCCTTGCATACCTAGCATTTGTGAGGGATGTTGGAGCTGAGACTCCAAGCATCGATTTTGTTCCTGTTGTGCGGGAATTTCACAATGTATTTCCTGCAGACCTGCCGGGCATGCCTCTAGAAGGGATATTGACTTTGGTATCGACTTGGTGCCGGGCACCCAACCCATTTCTATTCCACCGTATCACATGGCACCAGCGGAGTTGAAAGAATTAAAGGAGCAACTTCAGGAACTCTTAGACAAGGGGTTCATTCGCCCTAGTGTGTCACCTTGGGGTGCACCGGTTATATTTGTGAAAAAGAAAGATGGCACGATGAGAATGTGCATCGATTATAGGCAATTGAACAAGGTAATAATCAAGAACAAATATCCTTTGCCTCGCATCGATGATTTATTTGACCAGCTTCAGGGAGCACGAATGTTCTCTAAGATTGATCTCCGTTCAGGATATCACCAGTTAAGGATCAGGGATGCAGATATTCTTAAGACTGCTTTCCGGACTAGATATGGCCACTATGAGTTTCTTGTTATGTTTTTCGGGCTAACTAATGCCCCAGCAACGTTCATGCAGTTAATGAACAATGTATTTCGGCCTTATCTGGATTCATTCGTGGTGGTATTCATTGATGATATTCTGGTGTACTCGCGTAATCAGGAAGAGCACGCAGAACATTTGCGAGTTGTATTACAAAGATTGATGGAGGAGAAGCTTTATGCAAAATTCTCTAAGTGCGAGTTTTGGCTCTATTCAGTGGCTTTCTTGGGGCACGTGGTGTCCGGCGAGGGTATACAGGTTGACCCAAAGAAGATAGAGGCGGTCCAGAGTTGGTCTAGACCGTCCTCAGTCACAGAGATTCGTAGCTTTCTTGGGTTGGCAGGCTACTATCGCCGGTTTGTTCAGGGTTTCTCATCCATTGCATCGCCCTTGACCAAATTGACCCAGAAGGGTGTTCCATTTGTATGGTCGGACAAGTGTGAGGAGAGCTTTCAAAAGCTCAAGATAGCCTTAACTACAGCTCCAGTATTGGTTCTACCATCAGCCTCAGGTTCGTATACCGTGTATTGTGATGCCTCAAGAATTGGGATCGGTTGTGTACTAATGCAGGAGGGTAGAGTTATTGCGTATGCTTCTCGTCAGTTGAAGCCTCATGAGAAGAACTATCCCGTGCATGATTTGGAGCTGGCTGCCATAGTTCATGCTTTAAAGATTTGGAGGCATTACTTGTATGGCGTATCTTGTGAGGTATTTACTGATCACCGTAGCCTTCAACATCTGTTCAAGCAAAAGGATCTAAATTTGAGGCAGCGGAGATGGCTGGAATTGCTCAAGGATTTCGATATTACTATACTATACCATCCGGGAAATGCCAACGTGGTGGCCGATGCTTTGAGCCGAAAGGCAGTGAGCATGGGAAGTTTGGCATACATTCCAGTTGGAGAGAGACCTCTCGCAGTCGATATCCAGACCTTGGCCAATAGGTTTGTGAGATTAGACATCTCGGAATCCAATCGGGTATTGGCTTGCGTGGTTTCTCGGTCTTTGTTATATGATCGCATCAGGGAGCGTCAGTATGACGATCCCCATTTGCTTGTCCTTAAGGACAGAGTCCAACGTAATGATGCTGAAGATGTGACCATCGGCGACAATGAAGTGTTGAGGATGCAAGGCCGGATTTGTGTACCCAATGTGGATGGGCTCCGAGAGTTGATTCTGGAGGAGGCCCTAGCTCACGGTATTCCATTCATCCGGGTGCCGCCAAGATGTACCAGGATTTGAAGCAACATTATTGGTGGAGAAGGATGAAGAAGGATATTGTGGGATTCGTAGCTCGGTGTCTCAACTGTCAGCAAGTAAAATATGAACATTAGAGGCCGGGTGGTTTGCTTCAGCAGATAGCTATTCCCGAGTGGAAGTTGGAACGGATCACTATGGACTTTGTTGTTGGACTCCCACGGACTTTGAAGAAGTTCGATGCTATTTGGGTGATTGTAGATCGGCTGACCAAGTCCGCGCACTTCATTCCTGTGTGTACTACCTATTCTTCAGAACGGTTGGCAAGGATTTATATCCGAGAGATTGTCCGGCTGCATGGTGTTCCAGTTTCTATCATTTCAGATAGAGGTACTCAGTTCACTTTGCAGTTCTGGAAAGCCGTGCAGAGGGAGTTGGGTACTCAGGTGGAATTGAGCACAGCATTTCATCCTGAAACGGATGGGCAGTCCGAGCGTACCATCCAGATATTAGAGGACATGTTACGGGCATGCGCTATTGATTTCGGAGGCTCATGGGATGAGT
>MCJB01029154.1:49209-69204 GCA_002018475.1 Nicotiana obtusifolia | reverse complement strand
TTATGGATCTTCCACAAAAATAGACACATTATACTGTCAATATTCACGTTAAGAAACAACCATTAATATTTACAGAGTAGCTTTGTAATTGAGTTTAGATTGAACTGAATACCCAACAGGAAAGATCATCAGTCTTAAGCGAGCAGTCTAGATAAGATCAAATCAGCATACGCGCGCGAGGCAATATTGATTTCATGAACTCCAGAATAGATTAGCGGTAGAATCGAATGGATAAGCAAACTTTAACGACAGGTAATATATACAACAGTAAAACAACCAGATGAGAATAATAAAATTCATACATGTTTCTGCGCGATTACAAACGAAATCAGAACATACCTATTTAATCTGAAGTTTCTAAATGTCCTTAACGAAGCAAGCAGCAAACTAGCGGCAGCTTCGACTCGACACAACTTCAAATGAATCCAAGGCTCTATGTGTTTCTCTCCTCTCCTCTCCTCTTTTCTTTCACTCTTTTCTCTGTTTTTTGTTTTCGCCTCTCTTTTCTTACCCAAAAAAAAAACTGTTTTGTTCCTCTTTTCAATTTTCCACCTCCCTCCTCTCAAAAACAAATTTTCGACCTAAACAATTTTCTTCCCCCCGTTTCGAAAATACAACTACCCATATATATAAGGCTTCCCCCAAACCCTCTTCCCTACGAAACCGGAAAAAAAATAAAAGAAAAATCCCCAAACCTGAAAATCCGAGAATCTTCCAAATCCTCTTTTTTTTTTTGAAACCGAATCGGGACAAATGGAAGGCGAGGATCGATTGAGAATCTATCCACGGTCCCCATTTGATCCGAAAATGGTCCCCAAATCGACAAAATACTCGAGTGTAATATTCTTTGTCAGGGGTTCGTTAGGGCTAGGAGTACGTGGGGAAGGGGAGGGGACCACGGACGAGTGGGGTTGAACTCGTCCGAGTTTGGACGAGTTTAAGGTTGAGAAACCGGCGGAAACCTAGAGGAGGAGGAGGGGGTGCGGCGGATTTAGGAAGGGGGTTGTTTTAGGGTTAGTTTAAGTTAGGCTTTTATATTTAGGGCAAGATAATTTTGGGCCGTTGATCATGTTAAGATCGACGGCTCAGATTAAGGAAGAGGGGAATAAGTTTGTGCTGAAGAGGGCTGACCGGTTTAGGCTTCTAGGATTGGGCCTCGTTGATTTTTATGATTTGGGCTAGTTTAATTCTAGCCCAACCGATTTTCTTCTTATCAAATTGTACTCCTTTATTATTTATCTAAACCCATTTTTAATTTTAATAACTAGAATACTTAGTAACCAAAATTTTAATCTATTTAAAGTGTGACACTAAACTAAATTAACTATTTATAAAATTATCATAATGCTATATTGTATGATTTAATCATTAAAACTAAAAGAGTGTAAAATGCACTATTTTTTTAAGATTTTCCAATTTTTTTGTAAAACAAACTAATTACTAATTTAGTCCTAAAATGTAAAATATGTCCTAAATGTAATACATAATAATATTTTTTTTTAGTATTTTTCATGAATTAGTTAACTAACAATTGAGTAATTAAGAACCTAATAGAATCCTAAAAATGACTACTACTTAATTAAAAATTATTTAATGATTTTTATAAAGGTAATTTGGGTAAGGTAAAAATCACGTGCTCACAGCCACAACTTCTCACCTCCTACAAGTCGCCCACATCTAATATCGAAACAAGCTTGCCAGCAGATCGTTGTCGTGCCATTCTTGAGTGAGATAGAGACTGGTAGTCTTTTTCTCCTCGTGCATAATTCTATGTTTTTTCAGAATATTGTTGCTCTTTCTTTCTTCTTCTTTTTCCCCCGGGAGGGGACCTAAGATAGCAGGTACTGGAAAATGGTCTATTTTGTAATCTAATCAAGAATTGTTTTGGTCACAGGTTAATTAACTTTGAAATTTGAATTATAAAACGATAATTTATTTTAGAAGCATTAACTATTGGTTTAACCAGATAAAATTATTAGAGGTCCTAGTGCGCAACTTGCAGAACCCCCCAGCAAACATATTGAGCAAGGTGATAATCAACTTTTAAGACAGTAACGATCAAACTCGTTTCAGTTTCTACCTTACATGTGTATTTGACAAGAAACAGTGTACATAGACGATCAAAGTGGGAATGATTAATTCAGATTTTCAATTCTAGCATCTATAAGACGTAAGTTAGCACGATAATACTTCGATAAGTTAGTAATACTCCTGCTTAAATTAAAACCTTGGCTTATTTATCTAGCAGTTCATATTATATATTGACCATAATTTATGAATTCAATTATCATGTAAATTACAAATTAATAGCCTGTAAGTTTAGATTATATTTTTGTTGTAATACCCTGACTTCTAAACATGGCTTGATCTGTATGCATAGACTAGACTTCTTATACTGAGTTTGAGTTTATCATAAACACAAATTGCGTGGAAATAGAAACAGAGAAGGGCCAACACTTCAAAGCATAATTTGAAGTTTAATTTTTAAGTGGAGTGCACGACAGAAAGAGAAATGGAAGAATCAACTCCTTAAACAATTTCCTCTAATATGTATAACTGATGCAATAAACAAATAACACTAATGTTATAGAAATAAATATTTAGAACTAAAAACGAAAAGAATAAACAGAAGATTTCTTGTTGTCGGTTCAAGGCCACAAGGCCTGTTTCTGATCAATAAGCAATGCCCACTGCTTGTTCAATTTCACAGACTGTTCCGTTCATAGCCAAAACAACGGTTAACCAGAAAACTCGCTTCAGCTTCAGAGAGAAGCAAAAGTTGTGAAATGGCTCACGGACAACTTCAGGGCATGTTTGGAGGGCACGATGAGAATGAAGATAGATAATCACTAAACTGGGACTTCCATAGTTCATCAAGAACTGCCACTCATTTGAGATTTAAGTACCTGAGATCGATATACTCCTGGAGCCCAAATTGGGAAGATGTTCCTATATATCTGCCGAATATGAAATCTTGCAATTCTTGTTGAAGACCCCGATTATCTCCTGGGAAATTTAAGATAGTAAATAAGATGCCATTACAACTAAAATGGGTGAGTTATTTTCTTGATTCATCGCATGTATTACCCCAACCAAGACTGCACTTGTACATGCAAGCTGGAAAATCTTAAGATTACAGTTCGATGCACGATGAAACAACTGTTTTTTGCTATATTTAAGATTCGTGCAAAGCAGCTACCTGGCCCTTCTAGAGGGAGTCGTTAGTTCGTAAACACAAATAGAAGATTTTATCCAATCAGTTTCCGGTGCTCCAGTAAACTTAATTAATTTATGTGAGTGAGATTCATTCAGGCATTATATTTGAAGTCTAAGTCAACAATTAGGGTTATTGGTTGAAGGCATTAACTAGCACACAATGAAAGACTGAAATAAAGTAGGTACTCCCTTTGCCTCAATTTATGTGGCACTTTCTGCTCCCCAAAATTAAACTATATAAACTTTGTAGTCCAATATTTTGAAATATATTTTTTAATCAAATTAATATGAGAAGAATTGCAATTTATAGTACTTTTCATATAGTTTTTGAATATTCAGGTTTTACTTCTTATAATTTTTGAGTTGATCTAATCCAATTTAGCTTCAAAAATTAATTAAATTAACTCTGGAGAAGCGAAAAGTTGCACGTAAACTGGAAAAATCATCTGCAACTCCCATTATGTATTCGAGGAGGAACACTTCTATCAGGATTCAAAGGCTAGAAGAGAAATATAAAAAAGGACCAACCTCTCCAATACGTCACCCCTTTGAAAGTCAAGCCGCCACCTGCTTTATAACTACCAATTTAAATTTTAGAATGGATCTCGTCGTTCAAGTTTAGCCTGACAGTTATTTCAGGATGTAATTTCGACCAATTGAAAATTGTATCGGAAGAACTTGAATGACTGGTATTTTTGAATCTAACAAACTGAGTTAAATTCTTATAATGGTTAGCATTCTAAATACATACATGCTCCGACCTACAAATCTTAGTGGCCACAGAATTACCTGCTGAGGAAAATCTCCATTTTCAAGCTGAGAATTTATCAATACTTTCGCTGCACGGTGTAATGGGGACGGATCTCTCTTGCCCTGCATAAAGGAAAGCTAACACTTTAGTGGTGATCAGAAAGCAGAAATTTCATCGATTTTATACAAAGCACAAAGTAAAGCAGCGACGAGTGTTTACATGTATAGAAGTTGATAGCCAAAATGTAGAAGTACATCAATTTTTGGCCTGAAGACACATAACTTACCTAGACTCATCTTTATCATTTTTTAAACTTTTATAAGTGACAATTTGGTACAAGTTGAAGAGCCTCCATCTCTGTGATTATTTCTTGCAATCAACATCTCAGTTTAGGAATGGCAGGTATTAGTGTGTTACTTCAACCACTGATCATAGAATGCCAAAAGCTTTCCGTTTGGATGTCATCTCGGTAAACCATAACATGTTGAACCAGTAAAAGCAAAAGAAATAATACATGGGATGTCATCATTTGAAGGTCTACCTAATTTTCATGAAAAGATGCTTCCCGAGATCATCAGTACATTTACTTCTTCCCTCTAGCCACCCTTCGATTTCTCCCCCACCCAAAGGAAAAAAGAATAGAAAGCTATAGTATTAAATTAGGGGTGGCAATTTGAGCCTAAATTCATTTGACCCGCCCAAAGTATAACGGGTTGGCCAAGTAATAAACTGCTGATTTGTCATTTTGGGCTATGCCCAATTCAACCCGTGCTCACTGATGGAGGGGCTTTTGCATCTATACTTGATTTTGGGGTCACAATTGAACTTATACCCACTTTGCAAAAAAATTTGCAAGAGTACCCACTTTATGATCAACTTCAGACTTATCGGGTCTGAAGTTAAAAAAAATTAGTCTGAAGTGAAAAAATTGCACTTCGAATGCACTTAATGCCAAATAGGTTTGAAGTGCAGCTAATGGTTTCATGCACTTAAGGCTAATAAGTCTAAAGTGAAAAATTGCACTTCAGATGCACTTAAGGCTAATAAGTCTGAAGTGAAAAATTGCACTTCAGATGCACTTAAGGCCAAAAAGTCTGAAGTGCAACAAACGTTTTCATTCACTTAAGGCCAATAAATCTGAAGTGAAAATTTGCACTTCAGATGCAACTAAGGCCAAATAGGTCTGAAGTGTAACAAATGGTTTCATGTACTTAAGGCCAATAAGTCTGAAGTGAAAAATTACACTTCAAATACACTTAAGGCCAAAAGGTCGGAAATGCAACAAGCGTTTTGCTACACTTAAAGCCAATAAGTCTGAAGTGAAAAATTGCACTTCAGATGCACTTAAGGCCAAAAGTTCTGAAGTGCAACAAAGTTTTGCTACGCTTAAGGCCAATAAGTCTGAAGTGAAAAATTGCACTTCAGATGCACTTAAGGCGAAAATGTCTGAAGTGCAACAAACGTTTTGCTACACATAAGGCCAATAAGTCTGAAGTGATATATTGCACTTCAGATGCACTTATGGCCAAAAGGTCTGAAGTGCAACCAACGTTTTTATGCACTTAAGGCCAAATAAGCTTGAAGTGCAAATTGCCCAGAAACAGAAATTTGTTCTTCGAATTATAAATTCCAATATACGATGTAATACCTAATCTACTCCAAATGAGCTCAAATTTGAAACATAACCTCCAAATATCATTAGGAACAAACCCCAATCATCAATTTGTCAAAACAACAATAAATCTAATGACCCCATTTTGCAATTAAGAAAAAGAAGAAGAAGAAACTCTAATCAATAGTAAAAAATAAAGCGTCATAACAGCTCACCATTGTAAAACATCATAAACTACATTAAAACATGTTCAAAACCACCATATAAAATGATTGTCACCTGAAGAAGAAGAAGAAGAAGAAGAAGAAGAAGAAGAAGAAGAAGAAGAAGAAGAAGAAGGAGAAGAAGAAGAAAACGTCAGAGGAGAAGGAGGAGGAGAAAGAGACCTGAAGTTGTTTAAAAAATAGGTATAACTTAAAACTTTTTTAATAAGTGGATATAGGTTAAATGGGAGCGAGCAAATAAGGCGCACTTCCGAAAGAAACCCAAAGAGATTTTAACATTGTAGGTCACTAGTACAAAAATATTTATATCTATATTACCATTTTTTGATTATTTCAATAATAGCAAATTTTATAACAAATGTTGCATATTCAAATAACCTATCATTTCTCTTAAATAGTGCGTAACTGATAACTCATTTATATCTCTTCCACAACATTAGGAATTGCATTTATTATCTTATTCCGCTTCTCAAAGCAAAAAAAGAAAACCGTCTATTTCCATTTCTTTTTCTTTTATACTGTATTGTTTTCATCTTTTTTTATCCTTTTTGTTTTCTCTTATTTGGGGAAGGGGTATTAGATCAGGCTGCTTTAGTGATTTGAATCAAAGAGTTATCAACTGATGATATACTTACGGCTAATGTTGATCTTTATCGTTATATTTCTGTTATAAATAAAGATAACATTTGTATATTTATGGCATATTTATAGGATAAATATGTTAATGGCAGTATGTTTTTTATGAAAAATATTTTTTGCATATAAAATATATATTTGAAGTATATGTATGGCTAAATTTTTTTATATCTAAAATTTAACCATGCATAATTGTGGTATAAATATGTTTTACGGAAATATATAACCATGCATAATTGTGGTATAAATATGTTTTAGGGAAATATATTTTTATTTTGAAATATATATATATATATACATTAGCCTTCACTCATGAATCATGATACTATAATTATATAATTATTATCCCATGTATACCATTAGAAATCAACTTACATGAAATACATCTAAAAGCAAATTCCATTATAATACTAGCATAATACCATATATTATAATTATCCCAAAACTGTACCATATATATAATTTGCAAATACTTTGTATAGCACATTTGAACATCAAAATGCTATTATTATACTAGCATTATACTATCTATATAAAATCTCCATATCATTTCATAAGCATACCTCAAACGTCTGGAATACATTATTATATAACTATTAAACATTGTATATTTGTTATAAAAAATACACAATCATATCAAACTATGCATAAAATATTGTAACCTCTTTTACTATTTAAGAAGGAAGTAGTCACTTTTATGCGTTTTGACTATACATAGACACTATCAGATATAATGGAAAACGAAGAACGTTATGTTAGTTAGTTCTTAGGAAGAAAGATTTAGGAAAAAAGGTTGCCGGAGCTACTTTTTAGGAAGAAAGTTATGGGCTGGCGAAAAAGTAGAAAAGAATTATTTAGGATGTTGCGGAATGCAAATATGTTGCTGCCACATTTGTTAATTTCTAAACTTTTATAAATTTTGTTAAAATATTGCACAATTATATTTTTCCCCAAATGTGACCCATAAAACCCAACTCTTTCATCTCAGAGACATTATTAGTGGACCCAATTGTAAACTCTTTTTCATACTACCTCTTACCGTTTCTAAATTCTTTCCCTCTTATAGGTTCTAGGCTCTTTGACCATTTCCTTAAAGTAGTACTTTAATAAAATTTTCACTATTTTTTTAATCATGTTTTTGTTTTTTCTTTTGTTGACAATTGGTTAAAATTTCTTTCCACTTCATCATAAATAAACAAGAAGACAATATTTATGAAAAAATCATTTTATCTTCAACAATCTTATTGTTACAGTTAAATTAAATTAAATTCATTATTTAAGTAAAATTTTGATTCTTATAAACTATCTGAGAAAAAAAACAAGTATTAGCTTTAAATTAAAATTTTTAATGTAAGTATTAATTTTATTTCATATTTGGTAATCTTTTAGAAAAAAAATAAGGAAAACATATGATATTTTTCTCTTCAAAAGATTTAGAGTTCCTTCGACAAATTACGTAGAGGAAAATGGCCAAATGATACAATCCTGCAAACATTGGAGGTTTTTTATGTATTATTAATGAGCAGTTTGGTAAAAAAAGTAAATTTGGGTCAACTTGAACGCATTGGACTATGACCCATCACTTAGCCATCTTGGCCAACCTAGTTTGACCCATAAAATCTTTGGACTGAATTGGGCTATGATCTAACTATTAGTTTCATCCATTTTGACTCGCTTAATTTTAACCCACCCCGTCAATTTGACACCCCTAATATTAATACTGCTGTAATTTACCAAATGCTACGTGCAATACCATCATTACCCAAATCAATCAAAGTAACAGGGCATGAAGTCACCTTAGGCCTCCATCCTATCTAGTTACCAAGCACATTATATGAGTAGAGAACCATTAAGAAGGCAAGAGAAATGAAATATGAATGCAATTCACGTGACTGACACATAAACATGTATCCTCAGAAAAGAAATCCTCCACCATTGACCTCCATGGGAAAATTAAATAAAAAGATGTAATAATCATACTGTAGACGTGGTTAGACTACATCCTAACCTAAATCACATGAAATCACAGAATTTTTTCCAATGTTACAATTAATCATTCCAGCAACACTGCCAGCAATCATTTTAAAATTTTCATCCCTGAGTATCCAGGGCAACTGACATGAAGTCTATGTGAGACCCAATTCAAATAAAAGAAACAAAAGGAAAAATTAAAGAAAATTGTGATTAGAGAAAATTGTGTAAAGGACTGCTTGGCCAAGCTTCTTTAAATGTTAAAAGTATTTTTTTTTTTCAAAACCATTTTTTTTTTCTTAACTTAAAAATGTTTGGCCAAGCTTTTTTGGGAAAAAAAAGTACTTTTTGGAAGAAGCAGAAGCAGTTTCTGAGAAGCAGAAAAGGCTTCTTCCCAAAAGCAGAAGCATAATCAATTTTGACTTTTCTTCCTACCAAAAATATCCTTCACAAAATATAATATATACCAAAATAACTGTTAAATCTAATACTTAGGATATTAAAGTATAAGTATTTCTTCTTAATTTTCGGATATTTTTCTAATATATAGTAACTTTAGGGCTGAATGCTTTTATATATTTAAATGATTTTTAATATATTTAAATTATATTAAAAGAATTAAAGTACTTTTTGATTTTATTTTCATATTTTTCTTAAATAAAATGAAACGATTTAATTATTGTCTGTAATAATAAAATTTTGAGATTATTTATTTACTTATACAACATCAACAATAATACCTAGTATTATCCCACACTATGAGGTCTGGGGAGAGTAGAGTGTACGCAGACCTTATCCCTACCTTGTGAAGATAGAGAGGATGTTTCCAATAGACCCTCGGCTCAGGAAAGCATAAGCACCACATTAATGAAAATATAGACAAGAAGAGACAGTAACAAAAACCATATAAAAGCAGAATAAAACAACAAGATAGTAAGATGATCAACAATGAAAGAAAACAATGGTTAATCATAAAAACCTACTACTAATAGAAAGCGAGGCGGCGTGCCTATACTACTGTTATGGATACTCTAGATTACCTACTATACTACCCTAATCCTCGACCTCCATACTACCCTAATCCTATCAAGGGTCATGTCCTCGGTCAGCTGAAGCTGTGCCATGTCTTGCCTAATCACCTCTCCCCACCTCTTCTTTGGTGTACCTTTACCTCTCCGTAGACCCTCCACTGTCAACCTCTCACACCTCCTCACAGGAGCGTCTGTGCTCCTCCTCCTCCTCACATGACCATACCACCTAATACGTGCTTCCCGTATCTTGTCCTCGCGAATAACCTCATTTCTTATCCCATCTAACATGGTGTGCCCGCACATCCATCTCAACATATTCATCTCTGCTACCTTCATCTTCTGGACATGAGTGATCTTGATTGGCCAACACTCAGCCCCATACAATATTGTTGGTCTGACCACCACTCTGTAGAACCTATCCTTAAGTTTTGGCGAAACCTTCTTGTCACACAAAACACCGGAAGCGAGTCTCTATTTCATCCATCTCGCCCCAATACGATGTGTGACATCTTCATCAATCTCCCCATCCCCCTGAATAATAGACCCAAGGTACTTAAAACTTCCTCTCCTAGGGATGACCTGCGAGTCCAGCTTCACCTCCCCTTCCCCTCCTTGAGTCTCACTACTGAACTTACACTTCAAGTATTCTGTCTTTGTCCTGCTCAACTTGAAGCCTTTAGATTCCAGAGTCTGCCTCCATACCTCTAGTTGAGCACTGACACTGTCTCGCGTCTCGTTAATCAATACAATATCATCTGAAAATATCATGCACCACGGCACCTCCCCTTGGATGTGGCGCGTCAGTACGTCCATCACCAGAGCAAAGAAAAAAGGGCTGAGTGCCGACCCCTGATGCAACCCCATCATAACCAGAAAATGGTCTAAGTCCCTACCTACCATCCTCGCTCGGGTCTTTACTCCATCATACATGTCTTTAATCAACCTAACGTAGGAAACAGGGACACCTCTAGCCTCCAAACATCTCCACAAAACCTCCCTCGGAACTTTATCGTACGCTTTTTCTAAGTCGATGAACACCATATGCAAGTCCTTCTTTCTCTCCCTAAACTGCTCCATCAATCTCCTAACAAGGTGGATGGGTTCTGTTGTCTAACGCCCCGGCATAAACCTAAACTGATTCTCAAAAATAGGCACACTTCTCCTCACCCTTAGCTCTAACACTCTCTCCAGACTTTCATAGTATGGATAAGCAGCTTGATACCCAGATAGTTATTGCAATTTTAGATATCACCCTTGTTCTTGTATATAGGAATCATCGTGCTCCACCTCCACTCGTCGGGTATCTTCTTTGTTCTAAAAATGACATTAAATAACCTAGTGAGCCACTCCAAGCCTGCTTTGCCTTCACTCTTCCAAAACTCTATCGGGATTTCACACAGCCCGATCGCTTTTCCCCTGCTCATCATATGCATAACCTCCTCAACTTCATCAACTCTAATCCGCCTACAATACCCAAAGCCACAATGACTCCCAGAGAATTCCAAATCACCCAGTACAATGCTCCTATCCCCCTCCTCGTTCAAGAGACTATGGAAGTAGGTCTGCTATCTTCGACAGATAAGCCCCTCATCCAGCAAAACTCTATCTTCTTCGTCCTTGATGCACTTTACTTGGTCCAAGTCACGCGCCTTCCTTTCTCGCGCCTTGGCTAACCTGAACAACCTTTTATCCCCACCTCGGTCCTCGAGTTCCTCATACAAATGACTAAAAGCTGGAGTCTTGGCCGCTATAACTGCTAGCTTTGCCTCTTTCTTAGCCAACTTATAATGCTCCCTCTTCGCCTTCTTCTCCTCCTCGTTTACACTTTCCACTATCTTCAGATACGCCGCTTTCTTGGTTTCCACTTTTCCTTGCACTTCTTTATTCCACCGCCAGTATTCTTTGTGACCACCAGAATAACCCTTTGAGACCCTTAATACCTCTCTCGCGGTTTCCCTAATGCACCGCACAGTCGTGGTCTACATAGCACTTGTGCCCCCACTACTCCTCCAATCCCCCATAGTCACCAACTTGAGCCCTAACTCCTGAGCTTTAGCTTCTGTCAAGGCTCCGCACTTGATCCTATGTTGGCTATACATCACCCTCTTCCTCCCGTTCCTCGTGATCTCGAGATCCATGATCAGGAGTCTATGAAGGGTCGAGAGATTCTCACTCGGGATGACCTTGCAATCCATGCAAAAACCTCTATCGGCCTTCCTGTAGAGTAACTAATCAATCTAAGTCTCGGCCGCTGAACTCCAGAAGGTGACCAAGTGCTCCCTCTTCTTTGGGAAACTCGAGTTTGCTATCACCAAATCAAATGCTCTAGCGAAGTCCAGCAGAGACGTTCCTCCTCTGTTTCTATCTCCAAAACCAAAGCTACCATGCACATCATTATACCCCCAGACGTCGCTCCAATGTGGCCATTGAAATCTCCTCCTATGAAAAACTTCTCGGTATGCCAGATACTACGCACCATCTCATCTAAATCCTCACAGAAACGCCTCTTGAATTCCTCATCCAAGCCTCCTTGGGGTGCGTACTCACCGATTATGTTCTAAGTAGAACCTCCAACAACTAGCTTAATAGTCATCAGCCTGTCATTCACCCTCCTAACCTCTATCACTAGTTCACGGAGGTCCTTATCAACCAAGATACCTACCCCGTTCATGCCCCCCACCCTCCCAGAATACCAAAGTTTGAACCTGCCCACATCCCGCGCCTTATCTCCTGCCCACCTAGTCTCCTGTACACAAGCTATATTAATCTTCGTTTTCTCGAGAATCTTCACTAACTGTACAGATTTTCTAGTTAAAGTTCCTACGGTCCAAGACCTTACCCTATCATCGTTCACCAAAGCCACTATAATCTAGGAGTCACTACGCAAGCACTATCTCGAAAGCAAGTGACAAAAATAAAATGAATTACCGAAATATAATCTACCACTAAAGGTCGCAAAACAGGTGAAGAAATAAAATAAAGAAACTAACGAGAACTATAATCTACAACTAAAGGTCAGAAAAACAGGTGAATAAATAACACAAAGGAACTAAAAAAACTATAATCTGCAAATAAATGATAGAAAAATAGGTGAAGAAATACAATGCAAGAGCTAAAGGGGCTATAGTCTACCACTAAAGGTCACAAAGCAATATGCAAAACTAGAACAGAACTACTAGGGGATATTTGAAATAAAGATTCAAATAAAGATGGAAATAGGTAGAAAACAATATCAACAAGTAGGCAAAGCTATCACTAATGCAATTAATTTGATAATGCTAGGGAAAATACTAACTAAAGATTCAAGAAAAAAATAGGCAGGCAAGGAGATACAATTACACTAAAATATCAAACTCTTAAAATATCAAGACAAGAGAGGAACAATAGAACCTGGATTGCAGCCCTTGAAGTTAACGAAAATCTAGCCGGCAGTGATGGATTGCAACGAGCTGGAGAATGAAATGTATAAAAACGATCGAATCGATCCAAGGACTTTCTTGAGTTCTCTTAAACACTGTTATCAGCAAAACCAATCAAAAACTAAAAGAAAATTAATCTTTGTCCAGTTTCTTAATAAATTGAACAAATCTCAAACAACCCTACGTGTCACAAAGACAAAAAATATTCTATCAAAATGTTCAAACCAGAGCACCAAATATGAGAAAATTTTGGATTCTTGAACCTCTGTATAAGTTTCTGTTCAAATACAGAAGAAAAAGCCGAAAATTTCTAGCACAGCATAAGAAAGATTCTATCTTTAAGTGATCAAAGAAGAGAACCCCAAATGATTTTTTCATTTTTTTCAAAATCAATATGAAAGCTAGAGAGGAAAGAATGAGTATAATCTCTGAAGGGTTTTTTCGTCTAGGCGGCGGTGTAATCACAGGAATCTTTGCCGGTGGGTGGGAAAAGGTAGATGAGGATGAGAATCTTTGAACACTGGTGCCGTACGAGAAAATGTTTAGTCTTCAAACTCTAAAAAAATCAATCTTTTCAATGAATGGTAGGGAATAAAAAATCAAAATAAGAAAGAGAAAATCAAAATATTTGTCTATGTATACAATGATAATTTTTCCTACAATGAATATTGACCGGTGAGCCATCCCTTTATGACCAGCACAGATATATTTACTGAATTTTAATCTGTGGGCGAAGTCCAACGATGTATTAGATTTTCGTCGGAATCTGGTCATAAGAATTTTTCTTGCTCGTTGCGAAAGAAAAATGGAGAAAAATAGAGCAAACACAAATCTATTCATGTTCTTATTCGTAATTTGATACTTAAAAGCACTTTTTGAAAAGATTGGCCTAATACAAATTATAGCTCAAAAGTGCTTTTCAGAGTGATTAGCCAAACACAAACTGCTTCTCTCCAAAAGTACTTTTTTCAGAAGCACTTTTGAAAAAAGTACTTCTCAAAATAAGCTGATTTTTCTAGCTTGGCCAAATAGGCTATTAAGCGCCTACTATCTTAGAATTGAAAATTGCATTTGAAATTTGCAAGAGATTTGTGTGACCCAATCATAAATAAAAAAGAAAAAGAATGAAGAAAGAAAAAATGCCATTGGCTAAAGAAAAGGCATGGTAGGCGCATATTGTTTTGGTTGCATATTTGGTTTTGGTTCGCAGATTTGCAAGTTGAAATCTGCTGGCAAAAACCAACCATTATAATTGATTTTGTTTGCGGCAAAAGTTCCTATAAATAGCACCCTTTGGCTTCTCATTTTACACACCAAAAATAAGAGAGAAGCAATAGAAGTTAGAGAGAGTAATCCACGGATTGTAGTTTGTGAGATAAATAGTGGGTGTGAGTAATATTGTAGTGAGGTGTTTAAAATAAAGAGTTTTATTTCTTTCGAAGTTGTAGTAGTCTCTTGACACTACTAAGTTGTAATATTATAGTGGTAATATTGCTCCACTCGGGTATTGTATTTTACTCCGTTAAAAGATTTGGTATTATTTTACTCTCTTGTATTTTTATTATTTGTCGTGGATATTATTCCTGGATGGGATATATTTATTTCCCAACAACGTGGTATCAGAGCCATGGCGAATAATGGTTCGCTGTCTTTTCAGTACCCCCGTCTCACAAAAGATAATTATGAGAAATGGTATCTACGTATGAAAGCCATTCTTGGCTCTCAAGATTTGTGGAAAATCGTAGATAGAGTCCGATAATGAGGAAGCTCTGCCTCAAAATGAAAAAGATGTCTTGGCAAAGACAAGGAAGAAGGATCAACAATCCCTCACGCTCATCCACCAATGTTTGAATGAGTTTGAGAAGGTGGCAGATGCTATCACCTCAAAAGAAGCTTGGGAGATTTTAAATTCTCTTCAAGGAGTTGACAAGGTGAGGAAGGTAAAACTTCAAACTCTAAGGGATGACTTTGAAGTTTTAAAAATGAAAGATCCAAATGTATTTCGGATTATTGTTCAAAAGTAAAGGCTGTTGTAAATCAACTAAGAATATACAGGGAGGACATAGAAGATGTCTGTGTGGTAGAAAAAATTCTTCACACTTTAACAGCTAAATTTTATTTTGTGGTGTGTGCTATTGAGGAGTCTAAAGATCTATACTCTCTGATGGTGGAGCAATAGGTGAGTTCTTTATAGGCCCACGAAGAAAAGATCAAAAGGAGACAAGAAGTATCACCGGAGCAACTTCTTAAAACTCAGGCATCTTTTGAGGATTATGGAGGTGAAAAGAGCTATCAAGGGAATGGACGAGGACGAGGTCGCGGCAGTCATGGAAGAAGGAGTAACGGTAACAACTTCAACAATGAAATTAAAATCCACCAAACATTCAGAGGTTGTGGTCGTGGACATAGAGGAGGAAGAGGACGTGGCTACTACCAAGAATAATAGACAAAGTATGACAAATCAAAAATTGAGTGTTATAATTGACATAAATTTGGCCATTACTTTTGAGAATGTCGTAGCAATGTGGAAGAAAAAGCTAATCTTGTTGACGACAAGAAAGAATAATATGAGTCAACGTTGTTGATGGCACTCAAGGAAAAAGACAAGGATGATTGCAGCTCGTGACATTTGGACAATGGAGCAAGCAATCATATGTGTGGATGCAAAGAGAAGTTTGTGGAGATCAATAAAACGATGAGATGTAATGTGTCCTTTGGAGATACCTCGAAGATTCAAATCAAAGGGATAGGTACGATTCTGATCTCCTATAAAATGATGACCACAAGTTAATTCAGGATGTTTATTATGTCCCAAAATTAAAAAGTAATTTTTTGAGTTTGGGCCAACTTCTTGAAAAGGAATATGAAATCCACATGAAAAATATGCATCTTTGTCTTAGAGATCGAGTGAAATTCTAATTGCTAAAGTGCATATGACAAAGAATAGATTATTTTTTCTGAATCTTAAGACAATTGATGCAAAGTATTTGAAGGCTAATGTGCATGATTAATCATGGTGTTGGCACATGCGATTTGAGCACTTGAATTTTGAAGCGCTCAAAACAATGGGAGAAAAGAACATGGTTCATGGGACACCATCAATCAACCATCCCAATCAATTGTATGAAGCTTGTCTTCTTGGAAAACATGCAAGGAGGAGTTTTCCAAAGGAGGCCATGTCAAGATCAATCAAACCGCTTCAGCTTGTTCACATTGATGTGTGTGGATCAATCAATCCACCTTCCTTTGGTAAAAAGTACTTGTGAAAAAAGAAAAAGGCTATGAAATAGAATCTTTAAGGTCCGATAGAGGAGGCGAATCCACTTCAAAAGAATTTAATGACTTTTTTCAGTCTCATGAAATTCGTCACCCTCTAACGGTACCTTATTCACCCCAACAAGATGGAGTTGCAGAGAGAAAGAATCGAATGATTCTTAATATGGCTAGATGTATGTTGAAAGCTAAAATTATGCCTAAGGACTTTGGGCCGAAGCTATTTATTGTGCAGTTTATTTGAACAACAGGTCTCCAACAGGGAATGTCAGAGATCAAACCCCTCAAGAAGCATGAAGTGGAAGAAAGCCAAGTGTCAAGCACTTGAGAATCTTTGGGAGCATAGCCTATGCTCATGTGCCACATTATGGGAGAGCAAAGCTTGACGATCGAAGTGTCAAGCATGTGTTTGTTGGGTATGGTATGATACGAGTTCAAAAAGCTACAAGCTATACAACCCAAGTAGCGGCAATGTGGTGGTAAGTCGTGATGTTGAATTTGATAAAAAATTGACATGGAACTGGGAAGCTCAGGAAGAAATTTCATATGATTTTCTTCCATACATTGGTCATGAAGAAGAACCAGAGGCCGTGGAATCTGTGTAGGACACAACTCCACCTCCTTCTCCAACAAATGTTGCATCTCCCTCTTCTCAAGAAAATTCAAATGAAAAGCCGCAAAGGACAAAGATTATTTAAGAGCTCTATGAGGACATAGAAGAAGTTACTAATTTGGATATTTTATATTGTCTCTTTGCTCACAGTGAACCAATGAACTTTGATGAAGCTGTTACAGACAAAAGGTGGAGACAAGCCATGGAGGAGGAGATCGAGTCAATAGAGAAGAAGTACACTTGGGAGTTAACAACTCTTCCTAAGGGTCATCAAGCAATTGGAGTAAAATGGGTATACAAGACAAAGAAGAATGTTGATAGAGTGGAGAGACACAAGACACAGCTTGTGGCTAAAGGCTACAAGCAAAGGCAAGGCATTGACTATGAAGAAGTCTATGCACCTGTAGCCCGCATGGAGACGATTCGTTTGCTCATCTCTTTGGCGGTACAAATGAAGTGGAAGATCCATCAACTAGACGTCAAGTCAGCCTTCTCGAATGGTTATCTTGAAGAAGAAGTCTATGTTGAAAAACCATTGAGCTTTGTAGTAAAAAACCATGAAGATAAAGTGTTGAAGTAGAACAAAGCTTTATGTGGATTGAAGCAAGCCCTACGAGTATGGAATAGTTGCATCGACAAGTATTTTTAAGACAATGGGTTTACTCGTTGTCTCCATGAATATGCTCTTTATCTTAAAGTTCATACTTATGGAGATATCTTGCTTGTTTGTCTTTATTTTGATGATCTTATTTTCACGGGTAATAACCTAAGTTAGTTTAAAGCTTTTAAGAATGATATATCTCGTGAGTTTGGGATGACAGACGTAGGGCTCATGTCATACTACTTGGGCCTAAAAGTGAAGCAGATAGGGGATGGAATTTTTATCTCTCAAGAAAGCTATACAAAAGAGATATTGATGAAGTTCAACATGCTCGATTGCAACCCCGTGAACACACCGATGGAAAGTAGGACAAAATTGTCCAAGTTTGATGAAGGAGAAAAAGTGGATCTCATATTTTTCAAAAGTCTTGTGGGAAGTTTGAGGTACTTGAGTTGTACCAGACTAGATATACTCTTTGCAATTGGAGTAGTAAGCCGCTTCATGGAAGCTCCTACATCCACCCACTTGAAGGTCACTAGAAGAATTCTTCGTTACCTAAAAGGTACGATTGACTTTGGGCTATTTTATTCTTCTTCTAGTGATTTCAACCTTATGGGATTTTGTGATAGTGATTATGCCGGGAGATATTGATGATAAAAAAAAAAAGCACGACAGGCTTTGTATTTTTTTTTTGGTGATTCTATTATTTCTTGGAGTTCAAAGAAACAGTCCATTGTTACTTTCTCGACCTGCGAAACCGAATATGTAGCAGCAACGTCATGTACCTGTCATGCTATTTGGCTGAGAAGATTATTGAAGGAACTCAATTTGTCACAAATTGAAGCTACGGAGATTTGTATTGACAACAAATCCGCACAGACACTTGCCAAGAATCCGATGTATCATGATTAAAGCAAGCATATAGATACAAAGTATCACTTCATCAGAGAAATCATTGCCAAGAAGGAAGTAGAGCTCAAATATGTGAAGTCTCATGATCAAGTTGCGGATATTTTTACCAAACCTCTCAAGTTTGACGATTTTTAGAGATTGAGATCAAGTCTTTGAATGAAAAAGAAAAACCAAAATTTAGGGGGAGATTTATGGGATTCAATTCAAATAAAAGAAAATAAAGGAAAAAAAAAATTGTGATAGGAGGAAAATAAAGTTAGGCGCCTACTATCTTAGAACTGCAAATTGCATTTGAAATTTGCAAGAGATTTGCATGGCCCAATCATAAATAAAAATAGAAAAAGAATGAAGAAAAAAAAATATCATTGGCTAAAGAAAAGGCATGGTAAGCGCATATTGTTTGGGTTGCAGATTTGGTTTTGGTTTGTAGATTTGCAAGTTGAAATCGACTGGCAAAAACCAACCATTGTAATTTGTTTGGTTTGCGGAAGAAGTGCCTATAAATAGCACCCTTCGGCTTCTCATTTTACACAACAAAAATAAGAGAGACGCAATAGAAATTAGAGAGAGTAATCCATGGATTGTAGCCTGTGAGATAAATAGTGAGTGTAAGTAATATTGTAGTGAGGAGTTTAAAATAAGAGTGTTATTTCTTTCGAAGTTGTAGTAGTCTCTTGACACTACTAAGTGGTATACTATAGTGGTAAGCTCTGCATGGATATTGTAATTTACCCCGTTAAAAGATTTAGTGTTATTGTTGCTCTCTTGTGTTATTATTATTTACCGTGGATATTATTCCTAAGCGGGATATATTTATTTTTCCAACAGTCTATAGCTGACTCCAGAAAATTCTCCATAACACTCGTACCAGTAATAAACTAATCTTTCAAACCAATGGTAAAGCATCAATTAATTAGCTTTAAAAAATTAGTTTTGGTCCAAAAGATCAAATCATAATTTATATAGCAGCTTCTGGTCCTCGAAGCTCTGACAAGACAAGCTGGTTTAACTAACATCTCCTTGGAATGAGTCATGTTTGAGGGTCCAGCTTCAATAAGAGCCAGCATAGTCCATTTGTTTCCTTCAAGATTTGTATACACCTATAAAAGTAAAAAAGTGAAAAAAAAAGACAATAATTTTGAAAATTAGTTTCTAGAACTAAGAGGCAAATAATTGCAAATAAGTTAGAGTTATGGCCAGCACTTGAGCGAGAATGCAGCAGCTAATAGCTGCGGACATAGTTATCGATTTGACTGTAATATTTTTCTATTGAATTGCATTACCAAACTAGTTAATTATACGCTTGGAGGTATATTTGCTTTAAAAAAAAAAACTAGTTAATTATACTTGTAACTTAGTGGTTCATTAATGATTTCTATGATACCTCTAATAGACACATTCTAAATCAAAGAGCTTTTTTCTATTCATATATGATCGATATTAAGGACTTCATCTCTCATTTTCTCCTCATTTTATCCAGCTGAAGAAAGTGAGACGTGAGGTAATAAAAAGTTAGAAGCAAGTTTTGAAGAAAGTAATCATTCTAGTATGGTTACTAAAGATTCATAACTTAATTAGTAGAGAACATCTCTATACATGTTTTGATGTTAAACATTTATATGAGATTAGTGCTACCATGCGTAGAAAGATTACAAGGTACTTAGAGAACCATGATAGCTATCACATGAAATGACAAGGTATGAAATGGAATTTACCTTATTCTAACAAGGCAGATA
>MCJB01029154.1:2340-49189 GCA_002018475.1 Nicotiana obtusifolia | reverse complement strand
AGATAACTCTCTCCCCAGCCACCAGACAATACTTGTTTGGACAACAGAAAATCACAAGCCTTGCGGATGCTAGAAGAATTGTTGAAGCTCCTCCCAGCAGCCAGCAGGCCCTTCACCCCAAACCATGTGCCGTACGTAAAGCAAACTTCTCAAGATCCATACCTAATCAGAAACCTCAGAGATTAAGTGAATTCTAATGTGGGCACAAGGTGCCATGAGCATATGATTTATGATTGAGACTCGTGACTTGTGATTATGAGATGAGGTATCTCAGAGTAATTCGTTGTGAGACTTGTGTTAGAACGACTTGATTAGTTGGTTGTCATGTGTTTTCTTTTGTCTCGACCCAAAATCCAACTAGTCGTGATGGCACCTAGACCAACCCGCTAGGTTAACCAATTAGCAACAATCCAAATTCAAATGAGATTTAGTGAGAGGAATAATGCTAATATACTGAACTTCTATACAAAGAATTCCCAAGTACTGGTAGTACAAATCATGAGCTTCTATGACTTAAAGTTTACAAAGCTGGAATGAAATAAATACATCATATGTTTGAAATATACATGAATATATTAATAATTATAAAGCTACCAAGAACAGGAGGCAGCTATGACCGGAATGCAGGTATATCTTCAATGCCAGCTCCCGCCATACACAGCAACATCAGCATCCAAATCTGCACGCAAAGTGCAGAAGTGTTAGTATGAGTACAACCCACCCCATCTACTCAATAAGTAACAAATCTAACCTTAGGTTGGAAGTAGTGACGAGCTTGGACAAAGTCACAATCCAACACCAAAAGCCAAGAATAATTCATAACAATATAAGAAATACAGTACAAGCAACAACTCAATAATACGTTGCCCAGCTCGTTCACAGTTACGAAGAAAATGGTCATGCTTCTCAGGTATAATAGTAAAACCCAAATCTTTTACCGAAAATACCAAAGTGTGAGTAAGTCAAAAAAATTGTGATTTTTCCCAAAACCTTTTAACAATAAACAAGATGTTTCTTTATCAGATAGCATGAGGAAAGTAATCTCTATGCATACATGTCAATGTGCATGTGAAGTCATAAATATCACAAAAATCGTGTAGCATGAGGAAATGCATCTGTATGCATGCATGTCAAGTATGCATGTCAAATACAATGTGTCACATTGACGAACTCATGTACTCACACTCTCAGGGTACGCAATCTCACTATCTCACACTCCTACTTATCACGCTCAATCACTCAACACACTCAGTCACTCAGCACTGTACAGGACAAATCCAGCCCAAACACTAATAAATCCTGTTATGGTACGCAGCCTGATCCCATCGTGGATCAATAGCAACCGCGCTCGCTGTAGGTGTGCAGATTCCGGAAGGGAAGATACAGCCCAAGCGCTATAATAAGCCAATTATGGCATGAATCAATAAAGCTTGCTGCGGAGTGCAGCCCGTTCCCATCATGAATTAATAATACTTGTCGCGGCGTGCAGGCCGATCCACATATCGCCATAAGGCCTGTTGCGGCGTGCAACCCGATCCTATTAATAATACCTATTGTGGCGTGCAGTCCAATCCCATAAATATCACTCATAATCCGGCCCTCAGGCCACAACTCAGTCATCAATATCTCCAGCCTCTCGGGCTCACAAATCTCATGCCAATCAGTCCAAATAATGATAACAATGTGATGTGACAACAAATGATAACAGAGACTGGGATATGATATGTAAATGAATAAATATTACTGAGTATGTAAATGCAATTTAAGCAAATAACTCAATAGCAGATATGACCTCAGCGGGTCCCAACAGAATAAGCATATAGCCTAAATATGATTTCTAGCATGGATTAAAATTCAAATACTCTAGCATGTAGAGATTTTATGGATAAAAACAAGATTAGGTAACTACACAGTACCATATAATTAACCGAGTCACCAAGATTAGAAGTGCTACTTACCTCGAACAAGCCAAATCCAATACCGAGCAAGCCAAACGATGCTCCAAAATGTCACCTCGCGCGTGCCGACCTCCGAACGGCTCGAAACTAGCCAAAAGCAACTCAAGAACATCAAATAATGCCTAAAGAAACAAACCCAATCGATAAAGGTCGAATCTTTAATCAAAATTCTAAAGTCAACCAAAAGTCAAATTCGAGCCCGCATCTTGGATCCCGACAAAACTCATAAAATTCGACAACGCATTCAATTACGAGTCCAACCATACTAGTTTCACCCTAATCCGACTCTGAATCGATGTTCAAAACACAGTTATTCACTTTAGAAAGTTTTGATAAAACCTCAATTTCTCTTGTTAAATCCCATATTTTGATGTTAAATCTAGTGATGGATTCATGTAAATCTCTTAGATATATGTTAGAATCACTTACCCCACGCTTGTAGATGAAAGTCTAGGTTGAAACCCTTCAAACCCGAGTTCCCAAGTCTCTAAAGGGGTGAAGAATGAAATAAAATTCCAAAAATCTCATTTATATACTACAAAATCTGATCTCCCACAGTGTTGACCGCACTTTTCCTCGTGTGGTCCGCACTTCCAAGTCCTGCGGTTGCGCTTCAACAGCGACTGCACTATCCATTTTCAGTAAATTGATCATAACTTTCTGTACAAATGTCCAAATGATGAACAATTTGGTTTTCTGGAAACTAGACTCGAAGGGCTATAATTTTCATTTTTGGATCATCTCAAAATTCTTTATAAATTGCAAGATATAAGCTCCCGAAGTCAAACCAAAAAACTAGCAGATTTCCTGTTGCGGCCCTCACTGCGGTCCGCATTTTGGCCATTGCCTCCGCAAAATTTTGTGTGCGGCCACACATGGGCTTTACCTGAGCACTCCGCACTTAAATAGCTTCTCAGAACATCATCCAAATGCCGAAATGCCCAAACTTATCAAAAACTCACCCGAAATACACCCGGGGTCTCCGGGACCCCATCCAAACATTCCAACAAGTCCTAAAACACAATATGAACTTACTCGAAGCATCAAATCACATCAAACAATACCAAAATCACGAATCGTCCATCAGTTCAAGCCTAATAAACTAATGAAATTCCAACTTCTAAAACTCATTCTAAACCATATTAAATCAATTCCGAATGAACTCACATTTTGCATGCGAGTTCCAAATGACATAACGAACCTATTCCAACTCCCGAAACAACAATCCGAACTCGATAACATCGAATTCAACTCCCAGTCAAACTTATGAACATTCCAAGCCTTCAAATTTTTAATTTTTCGCCAGTTAGTTCCGAAACCTTCTAGAGATATCCAAATGTAATCCGGACATACGCCTGAGTTCAAAATCACTATCTGGACCTAACGGAATCATCAAAATTCTGAATCGGGGTCAAATACTAAAAAGTCAAACTTGGTCAACTCTTCCAACTTAAAGATTCAAACATGAAATTGATTCTTCCAAACTAATTCCGAAACACCTGAAAATCAAAACCGACGATACACACAAGTTCTTATACATCATATAGAGCTACTCATGTCCTCAAACCACCGAGCAAAGTGCAAATGCTAAAAACGACTGGTCGGATCGTTACACCTTTATATGTTTTCATTGGTACTTTAAGGTATTCTTTTACTTTACTATTTATATCACATGTTGATTCTTGTTACCATTTACTGATTCCTGCTTTCATTATTAGCTTTATACTTTTATACTGCACATGTTATTTTGACTAGTACGTGTCTTGACTTGTACCTCATCACTACTCCACTGAGGTTAGTCCTGATACTTACTGGGTACCGACCATGGTGTACTCATACTGCACTTCTGCACATTTCTGTGCAGATTTAGGTATTGGAGATATCGGACTCAGGCAGAGTTAGTTTATCAATTGCGAGGATTCAAGGTAGAGTTGCTTGGTCGTCGCAATCCCTTAGAGTCCTTTCCTTTTATTGTACTGTCAGTTTGATATCCAAAACAGTATTGTATTTCGATTTTTGAGATCTTTCTATGTATTCAGCTAGCGTTCGTGACTCTGTATTACCTAGTCTTAAGAGGTTCTAGTGATTACTGCCGCGTAAGCTTATTTCACATTTATTTTGGTATTTATATGAATCTCTGATTTAAAATATTGTTATTAAATTGATTTAATATTATAACTAATCGACTTATCTAATTTTAAAAATTAGGTGTTATCACGATGCCTAAGGCGAAATTTTGGATCCTGGCATCTCATCACCACTACTCACCGTCCATAACCTTCTCTGGCAAGTTATCTCCACTGCCAAAAACCTAGACCCCCGCCTTACAATTCAAACAAAAAACTAGAAGCCCTAATCAACTGCTCCTAGCTTCTGACGCACTTTTCTTTTGAGATTTTCGAGATACAACATGTGGGTTTTCTCCATAGCTTTCTTCAACAAGTGGGTTTTTGGAAAGGAAAAAGCGGAAGAAAAGATTCTTCTACACTGTTCTTCCAATATCACTTGAAATTTTCATTCCAGATTTCTACACTATTATAAATTTCTTCATGAATCAGACTTTTTAAAAAGGAAAAAAAATCAGTTTAATCGTTAGATAAGTTTTATTAAATCCGGACCCTTCAAATAAAGCATCACAGTTTTTATTGTTCAGATGCCTTATTTCGTTTTTAAAGCACACACCAGCCACGTAGACAAAAACATGTGTCTTAAGCACACTCTAGAAAACTTAAATATATAAGGTGATTTTCATCCGCAAAAATATATAACAAATATTTGGTCCATAATTCAAGAGGTAACTTATATATTTTATCAAATTAAAAGTATTATCTTATTGCAGCTCAAACTCTATTTGGGTTTATGGTTTCAATTTCATAAAATTAGTCATCTCCTTTCACATTTCCTTTTTTCCCACAAAACTTCTCCTTCGCTTTCATACGTTCTTTTATCATACTATTCAAGAGTTCACTTAACCTTAATAATTAGAAACAGAAAAAAAAAAATAGACATAACAAAGTTTTCATTCGCAGCCTTAAATCTACCAAGTCGAAATCGTCTCTGCAAATCTTTATAAAATTCAAGAAAAGATAAAACCTAAAGGAGTCAAATTTAAAAAAAAAACAAGTACTTTAAAATTACTTTAATTTATGTAAGAGTTTTGAAAATAAGCTTAAAGCATCTTGCTACAAATTGTATGATAATAATTTAGCTTTGCACTTTTAATTTTTATAATTTTACAACAGTACATATAAACTATCGGTAACATAATGACTTCAGTTTTGAAGTTGACTAGATTTTGACAATTATATCACGATATACATAATTGAGAGAGTTATAGGCAATAGCAGACCCAAATTTTTTAGCAAAAGGGTTCAGTCGAAGACTAAGACAAAATCACAACCAGGACCCTTAGTAAGTGTTGGAACAAACACGCCAAGCAAACTCGTCTTTTGGTGCACCATGATACATCAAAACATTGTAACTTTAAAATTGTTTTTTTTTTCTTCCAAACGGATTGGTGATAAAGTTCAAACACAAATCGGTTTAGTTTTAATAATTTATTTATCCAGTTTAACAAAGTTCACAATTTATTAAGTTTAACAAATAATATTCTAATATAAATTTGTGTTATATATTAATATTTTGCTTGCTTCTAAAAAAACAATGTTACTTTACAAACAAAAACAACTAACGGCTTATAAACTAAACTAATAATTTTCAAAAAGTAATGTAACTAAACTATCAGAAACACTAAAAGAGAATGAGGGGAGTTATAGAAGATGATTAGCAAATGGAAATAGCTGGAAAATTCTCTTAGAAAACGTCATATGAAGAGTAGCAAGTGAGTTCGAACTTTTTTTTTTTTAAAAAAAATGTTACTGGGACAGTAACTTCCACATATAACATTATAATTTTTTTTTGACGAAGCAGGTTCAATTGAGTTCAACTGAACCCGCTTGAACACATATGTTCGCCCTGATTATAGGTAAGTTGATAAAGAAAAAGAAATTAGAAAAGAAGTAGTAGTAGTAGTAGTAGTAGTAGTAGTAATAATAATAATAATAATAATAATAATAATAATAATAATAATAATAATAAATGAAAATTCTCTCAACACTTGCAATTTTTGAATAAGATGGCTTTTAAGAGACCAGCTTAGGCGAGAGTTTACACGACTATTTAATTATAGTCAAATCTCTTTATGGCAGCGTCGTTCATTTCGATATTTTTTGATTGTTATAGTGAATGACTGTTGTACACCTATAATAACATTACATATTTAAATATTATTAGGCTTTTATAGATAAATTATCCAATAATTATTTTTTGTTATATATAAAAGATAAAAAATTATTTAAAGTTAAAATCTTAAAAGATATGCATCTTTTACTAATTAAATATTTAAAAAAGTTAGTATATTATTAATAAATTTATAATTAAATGTATAGAGATTTAAACTCTAACATATTTTAAAGCTACTTGAATATCAAACTCATTCAAAATTGATGGATGAACTCTGTAATTGTAGCTTGTTTCATAGATTCTAGTCACTTATTGACGTTATAATACTGGAATTAGTGAAGTTTTGTGACTTTTGTCTCCAAACTTTCAGTAAAAGATACGTACAAGTTTTCAAATATTAGACATTGTGCGTGATGAAAATTTTTGTGAAATGAAATGAAAGTATACAAGCATATTTTTTAATAAAATTAATTGAAATGTTTAATTATGAAAATGTGTACTGACGTAATATTCTTCATCATAAATGGTGCATCAAAATTTTTAAAATATTTTGTCAAAATTTCTAGATTTTTTTTTGGTAATTTTAGAGATTCTACATGCATGACTGTTATAGACAAGTAAATTTACAAAGAGTATATTTTTATAAAGATGGTTGCTGCTGTTATAGGTAAATACTGTTATAAAGAGGTAAAATATACGAAAAATTAATTTTAAAAATTTTGACTTTTATATAAAATACTAGTATATGGAGATGCTATTATAGAAATGTCTAACTGTATCTAGAAGTAAGAACAAAGTCCAGTTGGGACATTGGGGATAACTTGCATTTAAAATTTTGATCTTGTTATAAATAGAATTATATTTAAGGTGAATATCTATGTTTTAGAGAGATTTTAGGGTTTGTTACTTGGTGGCTAAGTCACTTTTTTCCTATAAATAGAGGGGTACTATTCCGTTGAAATTCATCCCAAAATCAATAGAATTCCCTCTCTCTTTTCCTTGCAATATTCTTCTTTTCTTTATTGTTTTACTTCACGTTATCAGCATGAGACTCTACCGTCTCAAGAAACTCTTTGAGAAGACTAAGGTATAATTTTTTTTCCCTCTTTTAACTATGATTGATATTATGAAACAAAAGTTTGTTGCTCTTGAAATTTCGGGCAAGAACTATTTATCATGGGTGTTGGATTCTGAAAACTATTTAGATGCAATGGGTCTTGGAGATGCCATTAAAGACAAAAATAAAGCATTTACCCAAGACTGTGCTAAGGAATTAATTTTCTTGCGCCATCATCTTGACGAATGGTTAAAAATAGAATATCTCACAGTCAAAGATCCACCTATTTTGTGGAATGGATTAAAGGAAAGATATGACAACTTAAAGCTAGTCACACTTCCACAAGTACGATATGATTGGGCTCAATGAGGCTCCAAGACTTTAAGTCTGTTTCTGAATACAATTTGGCGATGTTCAGAATTACTTCTAAATTGAAACTCTGTGGAGATAGTATCACTAACTATGATGTGCTTGAAAAAACGTTTACAACATTTTATACCTCTAATATGGTCCTGCAACAGCAGAACCGAGAGAAAGGTTTCAAGAAGTACTCTGAGCTGATTTCTCTTCTCCTTGTGGCTGAACGTAATAATGATTTGCTCATAAGAAATCACGATAATTGACCTACTGGGTCTACCCATTGCCTGAAGTGAATGAGGTGTATTGCCATTATACTAAGTGAGGAAAAGGTCGTGGCCATGGTCGTAATCATGGCCAAGGAAGAAATTTTTCTGTGTTAATCATCCCCCAAAGAAAAATAACCACCATAAAAGGAAAGGGGAAGATGAAAAGCCAAAAGCAAAGGGTTCAAAACTGAATGCTATTGTTGCGGTGGAAAAGGCATTGGGCAAATATTTACCGTACACCAAGATATTTGGTTGAGCTTTATCAAGCATAAAAAAAGGGCAGTCCGGCGCACTAAGCTCCCGCTATGTGCGGGATCCGGAGGAAAGGGCCGGAGCACAAGGGTCTATTGTATACAGCCTTACCCTGCATTTCTGCAAGAGGCTGCTTGATAAAGAGCTTTATCAAGCATCTTTAAAGAATAAAGGTCCTGAAGCTAATTTTGTCTCTGACAATGAATTTGACTCACCCACTTAGATGTTGCAGACTTCTTTGAGCACCCTGATGGAAAATAGACCACTTGAACAGTGATGGATCCGTGGTTAAAGATGATTGAGTAGTTTGGTTTTTATTTTTGCCCATTCGTAATAGCTCGTGAATAAACATCATGTAATCACAATTTTTTACCTAAATAGTAGTCATTAGTATCAATTAGTATCATTTGTTTTATGAAATAGTGTTAGTTTATTATAATTAAATATAGTTCTAGCATTCGTTTTAAGCAGTGTTTCACGACTCGAACTCAAAATTGAGGGTTGAAAAAAAAAAACTAACTCGTCCCACTGTTTTTAGTGCTTCAGTTAAAAGTTAAAACTATAACTCAATACTAAAGTTGGCAAGAATTATGCCTGTTGAGAATTAGTTATCTCATATTGATAATTTAAGATTTATATTTATAAAGATTTTAGCTACTTCACTTGTCACGTTATGTTTTTTATTTGAAAGTTTAAATTATTTTATATTTATTAAAAGAAGGAAACTTTCATAAAAAAGAATGATTATTTATGGAAGTTTCAAAGTGATTAAGTCATTGAGTAATTTTTTAAGGGATCTAATTTCCTTTATGTTTTCTTACTGTGCAAGACAATTAAGGCATCCAATGTAAAACATAATTGCATTATATTTAGCTAGTAATTATTTGTATTATAATCAGAGTTTGTTCGAAATTGTATTAAAAGATTATGGTTGAATCATTCATTTAACTTTATTTCTTTTCCTTTTTTTGTGAAAATACTAATATTTATTCGTATATTTCTTTTGTATGTCAAACCATGGGAAGAAAATATGGATAACTCACAAAGTAAACTTGGATCAAAGTTCTATTGTAAAAATATTTGGTTAATTAATTCATGTACGATAAATACAATATTCAAATAGAAGAAATATTTCTCTCATTTAATATGTATAAGGCAGATGTTACTACAATTTCTAGTAGTAGTAATTTAATTGAAGGCTATGGAAGAGCTACTATAACTCTGTCTAAGGAACAATACTTATCATAGATAATGTAATATCTTCCTCCAAGTCCCAAAGGAACTTGTTGAGCTTTAAAGATATACGTCAAATGGATATCATATTGAGACAATAGATGAGAATAATCTTGAATATCTCATCGTTACCAAGAATGTCTCTAGTCAGAAAAGGGTTATTGAGAAGTTTTCATCTTTGTCTTGTGGCATGTATTGGACAAAAATTAGTGCAATTGAGGCACATTCTATCGTAAACCAAAAGTTTACTGATTCCAATACTTTTGTACTTTGGTGTCACGACCCAAAATCCAGTAATGGTCGTGATGACGCCTAACACCGCCGTCAGGCAAGCTAATGAAATAGCATGAATAGAATTTACATGAACTACAATAGTGAATAACCCGTAGGAACCCCCAAACCCCGACGTCACAAGTGCATGAGCATCAACTAAGAAAATATAATAAAATACACCATTTTTCTGGAATACAAGTTAGACAAGAAAATATAAATAACTCTGATGGAGACTCTGCAGGCTACAGATCGTAACATGAAATGCAGCTCACAGTAAAATCCTCGAAATGGCCACGCTTCTGCGTCCAAAGACCACCAGATATATGTGTACCTGCACAAAAAGTGCAACAAGTGTAGTATGAGTACGTAAATCAACGCGTACCCAGTAAGTATGTAGCCTAACCGCAGAGAAGTAGTGACGAGGGGTCGACATCAACACTTACTAGTGGTCCAATAAGACAGATACAGTAGAAGTAAATAGATGTGAACCAGAGAAAATAAATGAAGTAACAAGTATAATGCATGGTACTTACTCTCGGCAGTGACTCAAACTCTCAACTAGTAGCTACCTACTCAATCGGAGTATATATAATGGACCTTACCAGATAGGTCGTCACAGTTCAATCAAGAAAAGCTCACAGATATGCTGGCTTCTTGCTAATTATTACACACGATTTCATAAGAGTATTTTATAGAAGTGCCAAGGAGTACGGCCCGATCCATTATAACATTTCCAAGTCATAGATACATCTACTTTATTGCCGAGGCGGACGACCCACTCCCATGAGAATGTGGTACATAATCCTGCCGAGGCATACGTCCCGATCCATCATAGTGTGCCTACTGCCGAGGGTCGAAGTGCACAAACCATAGATGTATCTATCCTGCAGAGGCGAACGGCCCGATCCCATTAGAATATGAAGCTTTGACGGGTCCTTGACCCCACTCATGAGTAGACCTGTGAGTTATATATATTAACGGAAACATTTTGGTGAAACGCAATACGCGGAAGAATTTCATAAGAGGAGTACAATCATTTCGCGGCTAATCATGAAGCCCGTCAAATCTCTACCATATCGAGTCTATCACTCTACACAAGTCTAGTCTCAAGTCGCAACGTAAAATAAGGGAATTTAAATGGCACGAGACAACTTAAATAGTACAGCTATAGCATGGTGTGAACCTAAGTCTACCTGGTCATAACATGAATCTAGCTACACATGGACTCTCGTCACCTTGTGAGAACATAGCCCCCGCAATAAGTAACACATAACAATTACATCACCTAGGGGTAGTTTCCCCCTCAAAGAGTTAGACAGGAGACTTACCTCGCTCCGAAGTACCAAAACCGGCTCTAAGATCTCTCTAACACCTCAAATCAAAGCCCGTCGGTCCAAAACTATTCAAACAACGTGCAAACCAGTCAAAATATATTTTAATGCCCATAATTAATCAATTTAAATAATTCTCAACTCCGCTCGAAAAGTCTACAAAATCAACCCTCGGGTCCACGTGCCCGGATTTCAAAAAATTTCGAACATAAACATTACCCATAGCCTTACGAACTCAAATATATAATTTATCCAAATTTCACGTCCAATTTCGTGGTCAAAATCCAAAAATACCAATTCTAGGTTTTCTACCAAAAATTCACAATTTTTACTAATTTTCATGTTTAAATCTTTATACAAAACTATGTATTTAACTTGTAATAGGTGGAGTCACTTACCTTGTGTTGCTTGACAAAAATCTCCCCTTGAAACTCTCCAAAATGCACCAACCAAGTGAAAAATGTAAGAAAAATGGGCCAAGTCCCATTTTTAAAACAATCTGCCAGATGACCTTCCGCACCTGCGGAACACCAGTCGCACCTGCGGCTCCGCACCTGCGGAACATTCATCGCAGGTGCGATTCCCTCCAAACCAGGCGAAATCCGCTTCTGCGGACCATTTCACGCTTATGCGCGACCGCTTTTGCGATCCACCACGTGCTTCTGCGCTCCCGCATATGCGGATACCCCTCCGCTTCTGCGACCTAGTTGCACCTCTCGTTATCTGCTTCTGTGGAGTTCCCTTCGCATCTGCGGGCTCGCAGATGCAGAAATACACTCGCATATTTAGCCACCCAACTTAGTCCAAAGGTCGTTTCTGCAGCCACAGTGCCGCTTCTGTGGCTCCGCACCTGCGGCCAATACGTCGCAGGTGCGTTACACCAGATATGCTGCCACCAGCATTTTTAAAGGCCAAATTCAATTCGTTAACCATCTGGAATCCACCCGAGGCCCCCGGGATCTCGACCGAATAGACCAACCAGTCCTAAAACATCATACGAACTTATTTGAGCCTTTAAATCACATCAAACAAAGCTAAAACCACGAATCGCACCCCAATTCAAGCTCCATGAACTTTAAAACTTCATGCTCCTACATCTGACGCTGCAGCCTATCAAATCAAGTCTGATTGACCTCAAATTTTACACACAAGTCCTAATTGACATTATGGACCTACTCTAACTTCTAGAATTAAAATCCGACCATGATATCAAAAAGTCCACTCTGGGTCAAACTTTTCAAAAATCATTCAATTTTCAACTTTCGCCAATTGACGCTGAAATAACCTACGGACCTCCAGATCAACATCCGGACATGCTCAGAGGACCAAAATCATCATACGAGCATGTTGGAACCTTTAAATCCCGATTTCGAGGTCGTTCACTCAAAAGTCAAACCTTAGTCAATTCTTCCAACTTAAAGATTTCAAAATTAGAATTTTCTTTCCCAATCAGTTCGGAAATTCAATTCCGACCACACGTACAAGTCATAATTCCTGAAGTAAAGCTACTCAAGGCCTCAAACCGCCGAACTACGCACTAGAACTCAAAACGACCGGTCAGGTCGTTACATTTGGCATGATCGATTACGACATCTTGGATCAATTATAATGAGACGAATTATAGAAAACTCAAATGGAAATCCATTAAAGAATTTAAAGGTTCTTTTAAATAATGAATTTTCTTGCACTTCTTGTTATCAAGGCAAGTTAATTATTAGACCATCACCAACAAAGGTTAGATTGAGTCCTCTGCATTTTTGGAACATATATATAGGGACATTTGTGGACCTATTCACCCACCTAGTGGGTTGTTTAGAAATTTTATGGTCTTAATAGATGCATCCTCTAGATGATCTCCAGTGTGCCTATTGTCATCTCGCAACCTGGCGTTTGCAAATTAATGGCACAAATAATTCGAATATGGGCTCAATTCCCCAATAATCTAATTAAGTCTATTCAACTTGATAATGCTGCTGAGTTTTCATCTCAAACATTTAACGATTATTGCTTATCAATTGGGATAAAAGTGAAACATCCTGCAGCTCATGTTCAGACTCAAAATGATCTTGTAGAGTCTTTGATTAAACGTCTATAATTGATATCAAGACCGTTACTCATGAAACGAGGTTGCCCACTTATGTTTAGGGTCATACCAATTTTCATGCAACAATGCTAGTTCGTATCAGACCGATAAATTATCATAAATATTCCCCGTTGCAATTAGTTGTGGGTCATGAACCTAATATATCCCATTTAAGAATTTTTGGATGCGCAGTATATGTGCCTGTAGCACAGCCATATCGCACCAAGATGGATCCCCAAAGAAGGTTAGGAATATTTGTTGGGTTTGAATCGCCCTCCATTATTCGCTACCTCGAACTATTAACGGGAGATTTGTTCTATTTGCATATTGTCGATTCGATGAGGCATTTTCCCCAAAATTAGGGGGAAAAAATGGTGAAACCAAAGAAATTTTATGGAAAACCCTATCCTTGTCTCATCTTGATCCACGTGCCTCTATTTGTGAAAAAAAGGTGCAAAAGATTATCTATCTGCAGAAAATAGAAAATCAAATGCCAGACGTATTTACGGGTTTGAAAAGAATAACAAAATTACATATCCCTGCAGAGAATATTCCAATCCGTATTGATGTTCCTTTTGGACAATCTTCTAGTGTCATAGCTAATGATTCAAAAGCAAGCCTAAAATGTGGTAGACCATTAGGTTTCAAGGATCGAAATACTAGAAAAAATAAATAAATGATGAAGATGACATTACAAAAGAACCTCATAAAGAAATTTATGATTTAACCAATCTTGAGATTCATGAGGAAATCACTGAGTCTGAGACTCAAGAAAATAAGGAATCATTAACAAATCCAATAGATATTGAGACAAATTTGAATCAATCGGATATAGTGGTGGATTATGTCTTTGCATATAATGTTACATCTAGCATTATGCAAGATAGTGCGGATCTTGAATCTTAGTCTATTGGAGAATGTCGACAAATACGTGATTGGTCAAAATGGCAAGAAACAATCTAATAAAAGTTGGATTCACTTGCGAAACGTAAAGTTTTTGAGCCTGTAGTCCAAACACCCGATGTTGTTAAACCTGTTGGCTATAAATGGGTCTTTGTACGTATGAGGAATGAAAAAAATGAGGTACAAAGATATAAGGCACGCCTTGTTGCACAAGGATTTTCACAAAGGCCCGGTGTCGATTATGAAGAGACATATTCACCTGTTATAGATGCAATAACATTTTGTTATCTCATTAGTTTTGCTATCCAAGAAAAACTTGACATGCATTTAATGGATGTGGTTACAACCTACCTTTATGGCTCACTTGATAATGAGATATACATGAAAACTCCAGAAGGATTTAAAATGCCTGACTCACATAATTCAAAGTCCCAGGAAATATTTTCAATCAAATTGCAAAGATCTTTGTATGGTCTAAAGCAATCAGAAAGAATGTGGTATAACCGCCTTAATGAGTATTTATTAAAGGAAGGTTATATAAATGATGCCATTTGTCCATGTGGTTTTATATAGAAAACAACACCGAAGTTTGTTGTACTTTCTATATATGTTGATGGCATAAATATTGGAACTCCTATAGAACTCCAAAAGGCAATTGATTATTTAAAGAAGGAATTCGAGATGAAAGACCTCGGAAAAACAAAATTGTGTCCCGGTTTGCAAATTGAACTTTTGACAAAACGGGAGTTTTGTTCATCAATCTGCCTACACAGGAAAGGTGTTGAAACGGTTTTACGTAGATAGAGCACATCCGTTAAGTACTCCGATGGTTGTTTGTTCATTTGATGTGAATAAGGATCCGTTCCGACCTCAAGAAAAAAAATGAAGAGCTTCTTGGTCCTGAAGTACTATATCTTAATGCAGTTGGTGCACTAATATTTCTTGCTAATACTACAAGGCCTGACATAACTTTTTAGTTAATGTCTTAGTAAAATATAGCTCTGTTCCTACAAAAAGACATTGGGATGGAATCAAACACATATTGTGTATCTAAAAGGGACTACTTGTTTTATGGCAATAATTGCTGGTCCGATCTTGTTGGTTATGCTGATGCTGGGTATTTATCCGACCCACACAAAGCTCGATCTCAAACAGGTTATGTGTTTACATGTGGAGGCACTGCCATATCTTGGCGATCAACTAAGCAATCAATCATGACTACTTCATCTAATCATGCTGAGATAATTGCTATTCATAAAACAAATCGAGAATGTGTATGACTGAGGTCTATAATACAACTTATTTGAGACAAATGTGGTTTGAAGTATGACAAACTGCCTACGATTGTGTATGAAGACACTGTAGCATGCAAAGCCCAATCAAAGGGAGGATTCATAAAAAGAGATAGGACAAAGCAAATTTCACCAAAATTATTTTTCACACATGATCTTCAAAAGAATGGTGATATCAATGTGCAGCAAATTCGTTCAAGAAATAATAAAGCTGATTTGTTCACAAAATCTCTACCGACGTCAACCTTCAAGAAACTAGTGTACAAGATTGGGATGCAAAGGCTCAAAGATGTGAATTGATGCTCTCATCAGGGGGAGTTACTACGCGTTATTCTTTTTTCCTAACAAGGTTTTGTCCCACCGAGTTTTTCTAAGGTTTATAACGAGACAACCAAAAGGCGTATTTCTAAACATGTGTATTCTTTTCCCTTCTCTAGAATTTTTTCCAGTGGATTATATTTTAGTTAAGGTTTTAATGAGGCACATTATCGGTTGGATAGACATTCAAGGGGGAGTATTTGTCATGCCCCAAAGTTTTGACTAATATTTGCATTCTCAATTTACCATCTTTATAATGAGGATAGATTTCACTTCTCACTTCCTAAACGTGAATTTGACGATATAGGAAAGTTTCTTACTCTAGATTGTGTTAATACGTACAAAGAAGTTCCATAGTATTTTTTATTACTTGTTATTAAACACAATAGATATATATAATGTCTTGGGTAGCAAATCTTCCATATTATCTAAAGAAATTTAGCAGTTTGGGTAGCCACTTTTTACATACTTATCCAAAGCTCACATATATTACTTTTGTGACTTGCTTTTCTATAACCTCCTCTTATATTTCATTCCTTCATGCCAAAGAAAACTCCTATCCTCCCTCCTTCTTATCACATGAAACACTACATGAAAACCATCAGAAATTTTTACTAAACCAACCAGCCAAACTAGTTCTTGGTGAAGCTCAAGTTGCTCGTCTCTCTTGTGGTAAGTTACTAAACCCGTTTTTACACTAGACAACTATTAGTGTTTTCTTCATATCATCTTGTATAGAGCTCCATTTTAAGTGATCCAAGCTTTGCTGGAAAGATATTTCATATCTCTATAACTGTTATTCAGGCGTCAAATCTAGTTTTGCTTGTATTTACCCGAAAAGGGATGATGAAGTACAAGGCAGGTACTGCCCAGATTTTTAGTTTTACAAATCCTCCATATATTACTGTTAGTACTTTTAGCATAACCTTTTGTAGGAAACTGATATTTAGGTGATTCAAGACTCCCCAGAACACTAATATATAACTTTAATAAATACCATAAAGTCTACTTCTTCCGTTTACATCTTTGAAACTTAGCCAATATACAAGACATTGGTATTGTCCAGAATTTCTATTTTAAAAAATTTAGGGTGATTTTCACCGATATCATGTTTAGTTCGACATGCTGGAATCACTGGACTTATATAAATATTTGATTATGTATTTAAGTATATTTACCCTTATAAAATCTAAGGGGAAGTGTATGAGGAAGTGGACGGATTTGGTTGGTCTATGGCGTAGACGATTCGAACTTCCTCAAGTAGTGGTTCAACTGTTTTGTGGTAAAACACCAAAGTTTGTGTATAAACTTGAAGTTGTACTCTTTTTACTTGCTGTAATATTTTGAAATAATTGGATCTTTTGTTTCCCTTGTCTTCAATTAATATCGTTGTATTCGTGTTAATCATGTATTGCAAGATATTAGGCAACTCACCCACTTGTACGGATTGCTTGATCATTTTGCATTCTTGTTGGGACTTTGTTATTGATATTTGGAAACACTTCAAGGTTTGATATTCGATACTTTTGATATATTTCTTTATGTGCTTTAAATTTATGTTTCATTTGAGTTACCTATGACTGAAAAGGAAAAATTGGAGAATGTAATGGCTCCAAGCCTAATATTTATAAACTACTAAGCTTTATTCTTAGCTATAGTTATTTTCTATCGTATGTGCAAGAAGAGATTGGAAGAAGACCTTTTGGAGTAGATTTTTCAGGAGATTTTGTGGAGATCACATTTGCATATGCACTTATGTCTAAGGGGTGTGCGCCGGGGTGACTACCAGATGCACCTGCCTCAGAACCTGCACGGTTAGTGCATAAGTGTAGCGTGAGTACATAAACAACATGTACCAAGTAAGTATATAGTCCAACCTCGAAGAAGTAATGATGAGGGGTCGAAATTGACACTTACTATGGGCTAACAATACGATGCAGGAATTATAAATAAGCATGGATTATGTAAATAATTAATACAACTCAGTAACAAGCAGTAAATAATAATTTTTTCACTAATAAAAAATTCCAAGTCAATTCCTGTCATTTAAATATCATAACCGCTCAAGCCATTAATTGATCTCAAGTATAATTAGGTTCCGAGTATTATTACGCACAATTTATGCCAAGGTTGTACGACCCGATCCAGAAATATATTGTGTGCACTGTCGAGGATCGAACGGCACGAACCATAGATGCATCTATTAACCTGCCGAGGCGAACGGCCCGCTCCCATGAGAGTAGAGGAAATTTACCTCGCTCGTGAAAATACTTGCGACGCGAGTGAAATCCAAACATAAGAAATCTAAGAAATCATGAAAATTTTATTTATCAGAGTTATTATAAAATTCTTCAATTCTTCCCAAACATAAGAAATCCAAACTAGAGACTTTAAATCTTAAAATTCTTAATCTTAGCTCTATTCAAGACAATTAGTATGCATAATCAACATAACAGTGCAAACAAAACATGATATAAATCTAAGACTACCCGGATATCACATGGAATATAGCTACATACGGGCTTTCATCACCTAGTGCGTACGTAGCTCCCCACATAAGTAATTCACAACAAAATACACCTAAGGTGATGAGTTCCCTCTTACAAGGTTAGGCAAGAGACTTACCTCGTTCTCACGCTCACTTCCGATCCACAAATATGCTTTAAATCCTCAACTCGGTGCCAAACAATCCAAAACTAGTCAAATGTTATATAAATTAATCAATATGTGTTCAAAAGTTCATAATTTAACTATCAGAATAATTACCTAACCCAAATTGGATGATTTCAAAAATTCACCCCCGGGGCACACGTGCCCGGATTCCGAAAATTTCAAAGATAAATGTCACCCATAATCTCACGAACTCAAATATATAATTTTCACTCAAACCCACAACTATTTTCCTGGTTAAATCCCATTTTTATCAAAATCTAGTTTTTAATCTAAACCCATAATTTCCACAAGTTTACATGTTAAAATCTACCTATAATCTATGTATTTAACTTACATTGGATAGAAATTACTTACCTCCAATAGCTAGGTGAAAACCCCTCTCTAAGAAGCTCCAAAATCGCCCAAGAAGTGAGAGAAATGGGTCAAAAATGGCCTAAATCCCGTAATAAATAAACCTTTCTGCTTCCAGGACTTTTGCTTTTGCCGCTCCATGGCCGCATCTGCGGAAAAGGCCTCGCAGGTGCGGCTCCCCCTCTAATGGCCTCTTCCGCATCTGCGGACCTCAGGCCCGCTTCTACGGGACTGCTGCTACGACACGTGTGCCGCACCTGCGGCTTTGGCCGCTTCTGCGGTAGCTTCCTTCGCACCTGCGCGTTCGCACCCACATCTGCGGTTTCTGGGCTGCTTACGCTGGGCTACTTCTGCGGCTGCTGGCTTGCTTCTGCAAGCTCGCACCAAATCATACTTAAACTTGCTCCGAACGCGACAAATCATATTTAAACTTCTCGGGATGGTACCAAATTTTGCGTGCAAGTCTTAAATCACTATGGAACTATTCCCAAGCTCGGAATCCCAAACAAAACTCGATAACACCAAAACCTACTTCAAACCAAATTTTAAGGAACTCTTAAACCTTCAATAAGCCAACTTTCAACATTAAGCGCCGAAAAGCTCCCGGGTCATCCAAAACCCAATCCGGACATATGCCCAAGTCAAAAATCATCATACGAACTAATTGAAACCATCAAATCCCGGTTCCGAGGTTGTTTACTCAAAATGTTGACTCAAGTCAAACTTAGCCCTTTTTAGCCAACATTAAGGAACCAAGTATTTCGATTCCAACCCGAACCCTTCCAAACCCGAACCAACCATCCCCGCAAGTCATAAAATAGTAAAAGCACATACAGGGAGTCTTATTTAGGAGAACGGGGATCTAGGAAGCAAAATGACCAGTCAGGTCGTTACAATTATCTTGATATTTTGACATTGTATTTCATTTAAGAAATTTTATGAAGTGTATTTTCAAAAAGAAAATAAAATTGCACTTGAAACCTTTATCGCATGGGCCTATTTCCGCTACGAAATTATTATGAATGTCTTTTTAGATTAATATCTTCTGAATGTTGTAAGTAGTAAGTTAGATTTATTTCGTAATTAGCACCCTCCCAAAGGGGTTGCTACAAGTTTTGGTATCAGAGCTTTAGGTTTGTGATTCTATGACTGTTGTTGTGACTTGTTAGTGTACTTGTTTCTTTTTAACTTACTTTGTTGCGTGTTTGTGCATATGCATCATGCCCTAATACAATGTGATCTCCTTTGTGTATGAATTGAGTTATGGCCTCTTCTTCTAATAGACTTATGGAAGTCGCTCATGGGGGTTCGAATAACTCTTATGCTCAACCTCACTTATAGGAAGGGGTTGGAGAATATTTTTCTAATCTTAATTTTTCTCGTACTAGTGGATCTGAAGTGGGAAATAATCAGAATGCAAGAGTTGGGCCACATCTCATAGTACTTCTGTTGTTGATCCTCCTTTTCAGTAAATGACTGATTTCTTTTGTCACTTGGTTGGAACAATGTCCGACTACAATGAAATAAACTTTGAGAAATGAGAAACATGGGTGGAGTTGAGTTTGAAGGCACTATTGATCCTATTGATGCTGAACAATGGCTTAAGCAATTAGAGTGTTCGAAAGCTGCTCAATTTAAGTATGACATCTTATTGTTACAAAGGGATGCTTATGACTGGTGGGTAAGTGTATCAAATGCCAAAGTAAAACCTCCAGTGCTTACTTGGGATGATTTTGTCAAAGAATTCCACAAGAAGTATGTCCCACCTGCTTATCATGATGCGATGAAAAAGGAGTTTCTGGATTTAAAGCAAAGGGGTATGTCTATTGTTGAATATCAACAAAAGTTTCTCAGGCGTGCTCGTTATGCTAGAGCTATTATCGATGATTAGAAGATGGTTTGAATGATTCTATCCGAAAGTCTGTGGTGGTCTTGTAACATGAAATTTTTTCCAAACCATTTACAGCTGCTCTTACGTGGGAAAGGATTGACAAGGAACAAGCTAGTAGAAATGAAAACATGTTCAGAAAAGTTAATTCAGTTTATGGTGGTCCCTCCAAAAGGGGGAAGTTTGATAATTCCAAGACTGGTGGTGTAACAGGTCAGCTCAACGTAATCAAAATAGATCAAATATTTCTACTGGTAGCATTCCAGATTATGGCCAAGGCAAGACTCCTATGCCCACGTGTGCACAATGTGGGAAGACTCACTATGGTACTTGCAAGAGAGCTTTTGGTGCTCGTTTTAATTGTGGGAGCTTCGATCACAAAGTGAATGATTGTCCTAATCCTAACTCTATTTCTTCTCCACGTACTAAAGGTTCAGTTTAGAAACCTATGAGGCAGCTCCTTCTCAAGGGAATAGAGGTGCAAGATCTAGAAATACCCAAACAGCAGGTGCAGGTAGATATAACCAAGCCAATAGGTCAAGAGCTACAACACGAGCTTATGCTATGAGACAGAAGGATTACCAAGATAAGGCAGATGTGGTTGTTGGTAAATTTCACTTATTTGGATTATGTGTTGTTATATTTGATCCTGGTTATACACATTCCTATGTTGGCTCATCACTTGTTTTTCCTAAAAATATAAAATCTGTAAGACTTGATTGTGGTGTGCTTGTCAAAAGTCCTTTGGATCATCAGGTTGTTTGTAATCAGATCTATCGAGGTTGTCTCTGTGAGATTCAAAATATAGTCTTCCCTGTTGATTTGATTGAAATGCCTTTCCAAGACTATGAAGTCATCATCAGTATGGATTGGCTTCATAGATACCATGAAGTAGTTGATTGTATGCAAAGTGTGTGACCTTTAAAGCTCCTACATGTCCACACATTATCATTCAAGGTGAAAGATCACTGACATCTAATATTATATCTGTGGTTGTGGCAAGAAAGATGATTAGTCAGGGTTGTGAAGCTTATCTTGCTCATGTAATTGGTACGCATTTAGAAAGTCCAAGCCTTAAAGATATACAAGTTGTATGTGAATTTCCTGATGTTTTCTTGAAAATCTTCCCGAGTTGCCCATAGAAAGGGAAGTTGAATTTCCTATAGAGGTTATTCCTGGAACTACTCCTATTTCTATAACCCCTTACCGAATGACTCCAGCGAAATTGAAAGTTGAAAATTCAATTGCAAGAACTTCTTGAGAAGGGTTTTATTCACCCAAGTATTTTTCCTTGGGGAGCTCCTATTTTATTTGTGAAAAAGAAAGATGGCACTCTTTAGCTTTGTATTGATTATCGACAATTGAATAAGGTAACAATTAAGAATAGATATCCATTGCCTAGGATCGATGATTTATTTTGACCAGCTAAAGGGTGCTAGGTAGTTCTCAAAAATTGGCTTAAGATCTGGGTATTACCAAGTGCGAGTAAGTGAGTAAAATGTTCCTAAAACTGCTTTTAGAACTCGGTGGTCATTATGAATTTTTAGTGATGCCATTTAGGTTGACAAATGCTCTTGCAGTGTTCATGGATCTAATGAAACGTGCATTTAAGCCTTATCTTGATCAATTTGTGGTAGTATTTATTGATGATATTTAATATATTCCAAGAATAGTGAAGATCATGATAAACAGCTCCGGATTGTTTTGAAAATTTTGGAGGAGAAAAAGCTCTATGCCAAGCTTTCCAACCGTGAATTTTGGCTTAGTGAAGTGGCTTTTCTGGGGCATGTTGTATTAGTTGAAGGTGTGAAAGTTGATCCTAGTAAGATTCAAGCTATTATTGAACGGAAACCGCCTAAAAGTCCAACTGAAATAAGAAGTTTCTTGGGCTTAGAGGGATAGTATAGAAGGTTTGTCAAAGGCTTCTCCATTATAGCCTCTCCTTTGACTGAACTTTTGAGGAAAGACTTCAAGTTCGTATGGGATGACAAATCCCAAGAGTGCTTTAAAAAGCTCAAATCTTTATTGATTAAAGCTCCTATATTTACTCTACCAACTGAAGGGAAACAGTATGTGATATAGTGCTGCTTCTTTACATGGTTTGGGTTGTGTTTTGATGCAAGAAAGGAAAGTGGTTGCATATGCCTCTCGAAAATTAAAACAACATGAGTTGAATTATCCTACTCACGACTTTGAGCTTGCTTCCATAATGTTCGCTTTGAAAATTTTGAGACATTACTTGTATGGAGAAAAGTGTCATATATTCACCGATCACAAGAGTTTGAAGTACTTGGGTACACAGAAAGAGTTGAATTTGAGACCGCGTAGATAGCTTGAGATTATCAAAGATTATGACTGCACAATTGACCATCATCCGAGTAAAGCCAATTTTGTTGTTGATGCTCTAAGTCTCAAATCCTTTGTCAGTTTATCTCTAAGTCCTGCCTTTGTTTCTTGAATTGAGATCCATGAATGCTTGTCTTGCATTTAAAGCTAATGGTTCTATTATTGCTAGTTTGCAAGTCAAGCTAGTTCTACTTGAACAGATAAAAGAAGCATAGAAGTTGGATGAGAAGCTTGTGAAACTAATCAAGGAAGTTCAGAATAGAGAAAAGGTTTATTTTAAATTGAAGGAGGATGGTGTCCTATTTTATTAAAATAGGTTATGTATTCCTAAAGATGATAAATTGAGGAAAGAAATGCTAAATGAAGCACATACTTCACCATATGCAATGCATCTTGGAGGCACTAAAATGTACCAAACCATCAAGGAACACTACTAGTAGGATGGTATGAAGAAAGACATTGCAGAGTTTATCTGTAAATGCTTGATTTGTCAACAAATAAAGGCCGAACATCAAGTTTCGGCTGATTTGCTATAACCCTTGTCCATATCAGAGTGGAAATGGGAGAGAGTAATGATGGAATTTGTTTATGGGCTTCCACGCACTCAAAGAAATCATGATTCAATTTGGGTTATAGTTGATAGCTAACCAAGAGTGCTCATTTCTTGGCAATTAGAATGGACTACACATTTGAACGTTTAGCAGAATTGTACGTTAATGAGATTGTGAGGCTGCACGGGTTTCTTGTTTCTATTGTATCTGATCGAGACCCGAGGTTTACATCAAGATTTTGGACCAGTTTGCAAGAAGCTTTGGGCACCAAATTGAACTTTAGTACTTCTTTCCATCCTCAAACAGACGGTCAGTCCGAGAGGGTAATACAAATCTTGGAAGATATGCTTCGAGCCTGCATTTTTGAGTTTGAGGGTAGTTGTGACAAACACTTATCCCTGATAGAATTTGCTTACGATAATAGCTACCAATCAAGTTGTAATGATCCAACCGGTTGTTTTCAGGTTTTGTATTCTGTCAGCTGTTTGAAGCCTTGAGTAGCTTCTTGTATTATGACTTGTGTGAATCGTTGGTTTTGGTTTTCAGTGATCCGAAGTTGAATTGGAAGAATAATTCTCAACTAGAAAGCTTAAAGTTGGAAGAGTTGATCAAGATTTGACTTTTGTGTATTTGACCCTGATCTGAGTTTTGATCATTCCTTTAGGTTTGGATGGTGATTTTGGACTTGGGTGTATGCCCAGATTTGCATTTAGATGTTTCTTAAAGGTTCTAACGTTAATTGGCGAAATTTGGTAATTTGGAGTGTTGGAATGTTCATAAGTTTGATCAGAAGTTGACTTTGATAATATCGGGTTTGGATTTAGGTTATGGGAGTTGGAATAGTTTAGTTATGTCATTTGAAACTTGTGTGCAAAATTTGAGGTCATTCTGAGTTGATTTGATATGGTTCGGCACGAGTTCTGAAAGTTGAAAGTTCAAAAGTTCGTTAAGTTTGATTTGAGGTGCGATTCGTGATTTTTATGTTGTTTGATGTGATTTGAAGCTTCAAATAAGTTCGTATAGTATTTTCGGACTTGTTGGTTTGATTGAATAGGGTCCCGAGAGGCTCGGGTATGTTTTGGATTATTGGTTGAAAAACTAGTTAAGTTAAGGATTTGGAGTTTGATCATGGTCAATATCGGGTCAAGATGACCTCTTTTCGATGTTTTGAGTGCGCGAGCAGGTTCGTAGTATGTTTTATGATCGAAATACATATATGGTTTGTGTATGGGAGGTTCTGAATGAGTTTTGGGTGCTAAAATGAAAATTCTTTTGTTGTTAATTTTCTGGTGTAGATTAATTACAAAAATATCATTTTTGTCTCTTAAATTTTCAAATTTCCTTTAAAACTTCAAAATATCATGTCTCCTTCATTATAAGGTCAAATGGAGTGATTCAAAAGCCTAACTTGACTGAAATTTTACAAGGAATCCATTGGATATATCAAAATTAAGTTTCGAAATCATTTGGCACAAGAAACAAGCAGAACATCTGAGCAGAAATATTTAATATCGAGGGTTTGTTTATTTGGTCATATTTTAAGTTGGGGAGCTCGGATTTGGGCAATTTTGGAGGCTATTTTTCACCACAAGGACTGGGGTAAGTATTTTCTACTCGGTTTTGATTATATTCTGTGACTCCATCTTCGTTTTCGGTATTTGATTGATGATTTCAAAAGAGAAATTGGGGGGTTTTTGTCTAAACTTTTCTAAAGTGAATTTTTGAGTTTTGAACATCTATTAGGAGTCGGAATTGAGTGAAATAAGTATGATTAGACTCGTAACTGAATGGGTTATCGGATTTTGTGAGTTTTGTCGGATTCCGAGGTGTGGGCCCGGGTTTGACTTTTTGATGGACTTTGAGTAAATATGTAAAGATTAGACCTTTATCGATTGGGTTTGCTTCCTATGGCATTATTTGATGATTTTGAGTTGCTTTTGGCTAGTTTCGAGCCGTTTGGAGGATGATTTGAGCGGGATGACGCTTCTAGTGTATCGATTTGGCTTGTTTGAGGTAAGTGTCTTGCCTAACTTTGTTGGAGGAATTTTTTCTACTAATTGATATTATTTGATGCATGTTGGGGTGATGCATATATGAGGTGACAAGGTATATGCATGTTTCAAGGTTAATCATGCTTGGGGTAGATTATACGATTATTTGTACCTTGTAGGATTAATTGACCTTCTTGTTTCGCGTTTTACTTGACTTCTAGATTAATATGAATATGAAGTTAAATGCTAGAAATCATGATTTAGCTTATGATAACTTGATTAAATTTGACGGGCTTTTTGTGAAATTATTGATGTGCTAAACTCGGTCTTCATTATACTCAATCATAAATACATCGCTATGACCGTTATTATTGAGAAATTGGATTCTATACTTGAGTTGAAGATCATCTTTTTGAGATTGGTTGATATACTTGAACAATGAGATCTTGAGCTTTGTTGAATTGTGATTGGCTTGAAAGCTGTGATTTATGTTCATTTGGAATATTCGTTTAATCACTCTCCTTGATGTTATTTATGCTTCTTACCTTGCTTGTCATTGATATACTTATGCTTGGTGAGGAAGAGTGTAAAGAACAAAGGGTGATGTCGTATCATTGCATATATACTATCATGTGAGGGAGAGTGTAAAGCACCAAGGGAGATGCCGTGTCATTGCATATATATTATCATGTGAGGGAGAGTGTAAAGCACGGTGGATGGCGTCGTGCCATTTCATATATTTTATCATGGGAAGAGAAGTGTAAAGCTCGAAGGGTGATACCGTGCCATTTCATTTGAGAGCAAAAGCATAAAGGGCGATACCGTGCCATTTCATTTATATTATCCTGTCTCATTTATATTATCACGTGAGGATCAGAGTAAAAGCACGAAGGGTGATGCCGTACCATTTCATTTATATTGCCATGCTTTTATATTATCATGATTTCATGGCACGGAGGGTGTTTTCGTGCAGGCGAGGACGAGGGACATGCATTACGTTGTGATATATTTTCCTTGTGTATACATCCATGCACTTACTTGGAATTGTTACTGTTGCACCTATATCATCCGCGTGACTTGCCGTTGTTGTTCTGTCTTTATCCTCTATCTCGACTGTTGTTGTGTTGTCCATGCCTTCTATTTGTTTAACTTGCAAAGATTATACCTTCCTTCCTGCTATTATATCTACATCCATGTCGTATCTATTTTGTTGCACTTTAGTATAAGCCTTCTACCATGTTAGCCATTCATGCCTCTATTTGTTAGCTTATAAAGACCATGATTTCCCCTCTTATTTGTTATATCTATATTTATGCCTCCTACCATACTAGTTAGGTGAAATTGTGTTCTTCTTTCCTGATTGCTGTCATTACTCTTGTGCCACCTACCTACTCTATTACTGTTGTCCATATGTACTGTCTGGTTCATCATTGCTACTTGTGCATTTCCTATTTTGTCATTGCCGTTATCGGCATTCCTTTCACCTGGTTGGTGTTGTTACACGTATATTTGATAAGGATGAGATAAATGCACGACGGGTGTTGTTGTGCGATCTGATTTGATGTCTTGAGTATAATTTTCGCACTATGAAAGTTATGGATTTGTTACCGTGATTTGCTGGTTATCGCTCTAAGGAAAGGATTGATCATGATATTGAGGAATATTAATCGTGGTTCTTTTAGAAATTATTTACTGATTCGCATATTTGTCTCCTTGCGCTCTATTTTGTTATGTTCTAGTATTGTTCTATTGCTAGGCTTTGGCACAGTGAGTATCTTTTAACTAAAAAGCCTCGTCACTACTTCACCGAGGTTAGTCAAGATACTTACTAAGTACATGGGGTCAGTTGTACTCATACTACACTTCTGCACCTTGCGTGCAGATTTTGAAGCTGGAGTCACTGTGTATGGCGGGAGCTGGCATTGAAGATGTACCTGCGTTTCGATTATAGCTGCCAATTGTCCTTGGTAGCTTTAGATTTTGCTAATCAATTTATGTAAACTTCAAAAAAATGATGTATTTATTCATACCAGCTTCTGTAAACTCTAAGTCTTAGAAGCTTATGATTTGTACTACCAGTCCTTGGGATTTGTATATAAAGTTTAATTATTTTATCCATTGTCTCTTATTACTTGATTTGAGTTGTATTGATTATATTTGGCTTACCTAGCGGGCCGGATTAGGTGCCATCACTACTAGGTAGATTTTGGATCGTGACACAACTATAGGCATGCCTCCTTATGAAGCTTTATATGGGAGAAAATGTAGAACTCCTCTTCGTTGGAACGAGGTTGGTGAAAGGAATTAGTGGGTCCTGAGATTGTGCAACAAACTGAATATAAGGTAAAAATTATCAAGGATCGGTTTAAAATTTACTTCATATAGACAAAAGTCTTATGCTGATCATAAGAGGCGTGAATTTGAGTATAAAGCGGGTGATAAGGTATTTTTAAAGGCTTGTCCATGGAAGAAGAATATGGGATTTGGCCAAAAGGGTAAACTTAGTCCTCCATTTGTTGGACCTTATGAAGTACTTGAGACAGTTGGCCCAGTTGCTTATAAACTAGCTCTTCCACCCGAGTTAGACAAGATCCATAACATCTTTTATGTTTTTATTCTTAGAAGATACCGCTCAGATCCATCTCATGTTTTTTCTGTTGAATCTATTGAGATCAATCCTGGTTTGACATATGAAGAAGAACCAATCCTAATCTTAGTACGTGCGTTAAAAGAACTTAGAAATAAGAAAATACCCTTAGTGAAAGTCTTTGGAGAAATCATTCCAGCAAGGAAGCTACTTGGGAGCGAGAAGAGGATATGCGAGTCCAATATCCACATTTGTTTCGGGACTAGTATAAGATAAATTTCGGGACGAAATTTATTTAAGGGGAAGAGAGTTGTAACGCCCCAAAGTTTTGACAAATATTTGCATTCTCAATTAACCATCTTTATAATGAGGATATATTTCACTTTGCACTTCCTAAACGTGAATTTGACAATATAGGAAAGTTGCTTACTCTAGATTGGGTTAATATGTACAAAGAAGTTTCATGGCATTTTTGATTACTTGTAATTAAACACAATATATATATATATATATATATATATATATAAAATATTTTTGGCAGCAAATCTTCCATATTATCTAAAGATATTTAGTAGTTTGGGCAGCCACTTTTTTTCATACTTATCCAAAATTCATATATATTACTTTTGTGACTTGCTTTTCTATAACCTCCTCTTATATTTCATTCCTTCATGCCAAAGAAAACCCCTATCCTCCCTCCTTCTTATTACATGAAACACTACATGAAAACCATCAGAAATTTATACTAACCCAACCAGCCAAACTAGTTCTTGGTGAAGCTCAAGTTGCTCCTCTCTCTTGTGATAAGTTACTAAACCTGTTTTTACACTAGACAACTATTAGTGTTTTCTTCATATCGTCTTGTATAGAGCTCCGTTTTAACTGTTATTCAGGCACAAAATCTATTTTTGCTTTTATATACCCGAAAAGGGATGATGAAGTACAGGGAAGGTGTTGCCCAGATTTTTAATTCTACAAATCCTCCCTGTACTACTGTTAGTACTTTTAGCATAACCTTTTGAAAGAAACTAATATTTGGGTGATTCAAGACTCCCCGGAACACTAAGATATATATCTACAACTTTCATAAAGACCATAAAGTCTACTTCTAAGCCAAAATACAAGATAATGGTATTGTCTAGAATTTCTGTTTTAAAAATTTATGGTGATTTTCATCAATATCATGTTTAGTTCGACATGTTGGAATTACTGAACTTATATAAATATTTGATTATGTGTTTAAGGTATATTTACCCTTACAAAATCTAAGGGAAAGTGTTTGAGGAAGTGGACGATATGGTTGGTCTATGGCGTAAACGATTCGAACTTCCTCAAGTTGTGGTTGAACTGTTTTGTGGTAAAATACCGAAGTTTGTGTATAAATTTGAAGTTGTACTCTTTTTACTTGTTGTAATATTTTGAAATAACTAGATCTTTTGTTTCCCTTGTCTTCAATTAATATTGTTGTATTTGTGTTAATCATGTATTGCAAGATATTCGGCAACTCACCCACTTGTATGGATTGCTTGATCATTTTGCATTCTTGTTAGGACTTTGTCCTTCTTGTGGTGGTGACTTTGTCACTCATCTCGACATGCCTCTTGATTCGGATCTTTTGCCTTCTTGACTTTAGATTTATAGTTCGTCTTAAAATATGAAACTTGTCCGTGTTAAGTACGAACTAGAAAGTCATTTTTAATATGGTTCTTGATTCTCTTGACTATTCGGTTTCGACCCTACTTGATTTGGGGCTTCGGTCCATCTTGATACCTGATTATGCTTAGTGTGATGGCATGCCGTACATATTGGGCGAAAATGAATATTTGACAAACTCTCTCGGATTGATAATATATGCTTTCTTGACCTTAAATCTTGAACATTGTTATTGATATTTGGAAACACTTCAAGGTTTGATATTCGATTTTGATATATTTGTTTACTTGCTTTAAATTTATGTTTCATTTGAGCTACCTATGACTGAAAAGCGAAAATTGGAGAATGTAATGACTCTAAGCCTAAAATTTATAAACCACTAAGCTTTATTCTTAGCGATAGTTGTTTTCTATCGTAGGTAATGTGCGAGAAGAGATAGAAGAAGGCCTTTGGAAGTAGACTTTTCAGGAGCTTTTGTGGAGATCAGATTTGCATATGCGCTTATATTTTGTATTGTTTTGGGACTTGTACATGATCTATATGTTACACTTATGTATGTAATTTTTGAGGCTTTTGGATCTCAAGACCAAAATTTTGTAACTTGAATTTGATGACTTGTTTTGCTGTTTTAGGGTTGTTAATAACTCAAGTTTTGTAATATGCTGAATTTACACTTTGCCTTGTAAAAATATATAAAGGAGAAGACTAGTTTTCCTTTTGTACTCGCTGGTTTGAAATTCAGGTATAATATGGACATGTAGTGATGTTGAGCGAAAAGTATAACTTTGTTAGGAAGTTGCTTTAACGTGTTGACTATTCGAGAAGGGTTGTACCACATTATCTTGATATTTTGACATTGTATTTCATTTAAGAAATTTTACGAAGTGTATTTTCATAAAAAAAAAAAAAAGAATTGCACTTGAAATCTTTATTGCATGGGCCTATTTCTGCTACGAAATTATTATGGATACCATTTTAGATTAATATTTACTGAATGTTGTAAGTAGTAAGTTAGATTTGTTTCGTAAGTAGGACCCAAAAAGGTTGCTACCGTGTTATAAATAGAATTGTATTTAAGGTGAATATCTTTATTTTAAAGAGATTTAAAGATTTGTTACTTAATGACCAAGTTATTTTTTCCCTATAAATAGAGGGATTCCATTGTAATTTTTTCCAAAATCAATAGAATTCCTTCTCTCTTTTTCTCACAATATTCTTGTTTTCTTTATTGTTTTATTTTAGATCTTTATATTTCAAGACTTGTGTAGTGGTATCAAACGGTATTATTCTCATGATATAAGATGTGGACTCAAAATTTTGCTATTTTTTGCCGGTGCCCCTACCTATCCCACGTGTAATAGAAATAAAATATTACTTTAAATTAAATAATATATTTTTTTATTAGTCCGTTTCAAAAAAAAATGACATATTTTTATATTTAGAAATAATTTAATTTTAAATTTTTTATTTTATTCATTTTATATTTAATGACAAGCTTTATTAGCCACAAAAATATTGTAGCCCCATAAATTTTTACCCTTTAAATTTTTAAGATCACATATTTTAAAACTTTTTATTTTCTTAAACTTTGTGCAAGTCAGGAAAGTTAATTTAAAAAATTTAAATCGCGTGCCATCAAAAGAGATCCATAGTTCTGTTTCGCCGCTGTCGTTTCGCGTTGGCGCTTTAGGGATTTGGCGACTAAAACTTGAAAAAGGTAGAGGAGGAAGCAAAAAAGCAGTCTTTTGATCATCTACCCAAAAACTATTTAAAAGAAAGCAAAACGAATCCTTTGATAATCTTCCAATAGGGTTCTATCCAATTCAAAGTTCAAACATACATCACTCGCCCTGAAGCTTTTCTCCATCTAAACAAGCTTTCAGTATTCACACAGTTCTTGCTGGATTTTCTAACTTCAGATTTTTGACAAAATTGTTGGTTGGTCTAAAATCTTTTTACAGTCTGCTATGAGCTTTTCTTAAGCAGAGAGCCGCTGCTCATCTGCATTTGTTGCTGGGTCCTTGAAAATTTTTTCCCACCATGGTAAGTTTTCTGGTGCTTACACTTTTTACTTCTTTGCTTCAATTTTACTGTAATGGTTATTCTGCAAAGAATTTTCTTGCCAGTTCTGTGTGATATGGAAGGAATGAACCTAGCCGAAAGGAAGTAATCCGATGAAATTCATGCCCTTAGGATAAATTAGAAGTGGGCCCGTTCCCTTAATTAACTCGTCTAGATCTGTTTGGCGCATACCTAGCAGTTAGAGTTCACCTTTTGAGTTTCACTGTTGTTTGCCTCTTTTTCCAATTCCTTATGAATATTCATTCAGCTTCTCTTCTATAGGGAAATTCGAGCAGAAACTAGAGACCTGTCATCTCAAAAACTTGTGCCCCTACTCTTACATTCCATTTGTTGCGTGAATAAGAACAAGTTGGTTTGTCTAAGTTGCCTCCAAGTCTCTCGATGACATGTCTGCCTAGGAGATCATTGTTAGTTGGTGATGAGTCTCCTACAGTTTTGACTCTTCTCCTCCTCTACTTTTGTCTTGACATGTCTTAGCATGTTGGGCTCTCCTGTGATCATCTGTTGTGCTTTATTACCTTTGAGAAGGTGTTTCTGTGTCTCGTTTGGTTAAGCTTCCACTATTTTATTTATGCCTTTACTTTCAAATCTCTCAATCTTAATCTCGAGGTGTTCCTCCCTGTGTTTAGAACACAGAGACCTCTGGCAAGATAATCACACACCTGTTTTCCCCCTGTATTCTGACATGCTTTTGTATCTTCCATAATGATTGTACCTTTGAGTACAAAAATAGTCGGAGGAATGTTCTGTGAGCTTTCATCTTTTGCGCAGGCACCTTTGCCTTCAATGCTATGTGGAGAATGACATAGCCATAAAAGCACTTTTCACAGTCATCCTTCTAATTAAATGCTTCTTTCCTTCCACTCAGTCGTACCATACATCTGTATCAGAAAAGTTTGCTGTCATCTCCGAAGATTTGTGTCCCCAACAGCAAAATAAAATTTTCTATTCATGAATATAACTAGGTTTCTAATCAAGCACAATTAAAGAAATGATTGAGGGAAAATATAGATTGTTGTGGTTGACAAACAGGAGAATACTAGCTTTTACTTGGATCTCTAGAGAGAAATCAGACCTTCTTTGTTGCTTTTCCTTGAATATTGAACCCTTTTGTTTTGAAGATCTTATAGAGAAGTGGAGTTTAATTCACTTTGGTGTAGATTATAATCTTATATTACATGGATCCTTCATATGTCTTGATGTACCCATGTTGAATGGTCAGACATGCATGTGGATATCTCATTTGAACTTTTCAAATTACACTAAAATTTAGGAACATGCTGCACTTGCCTATGTTACATTGATACTTCAAGGCCAAAGTGCTTCACTTGACTATGCTACATTGATGCTTCATTTTCCTTGATGTACCCCTGTCGAATGGGTGTGGGTACTTTTTGTTGGTTCTTCAAAATACACTAACAATTAGCAAAAAACTTGATGCGATCATATGGGATCCTTGCACACCCTGGACATGGCACCTGGTACCTAAGTGCTTACCTGTATCAGTTAATCACACACATAACCTTAGCCGTCTATGTAACATACTTCCTCCATTTCATTTTATATGATAATGTCTGATGAGGCACGATGTTTAAGAAGAAAAGGACTGCAAAAAAGGCTACTCAGTGCTCTATGCCTAAAGTTTGTATCTCTGCATGCTATGGTTTCTTTCCCCTCTAACAAGAAGACTTAGACTCTGTGTAGTTTTATATTTCTCGCATAATGATATAGTGCATATTTAATCAGTTATGTTGCGATTGATTGCAGGTCACAATCTGTCTAAATTGTGGTGATGAAGGTTGGACCAACGCATATGTTTTCTGTGTGAAATGCCTGGAAGTTGCTGTGCATCGGTAAGTTGAATCAACACTGATGTTAGTTATAGTTCAAAAATTGTACTCTCTTTATTGCATTTTTATTCTCGAGCATGATCTTTTGATCACGGCTTGGGTCGTCACTGGCGCTATGTGAACTTGGCTCACCTAGCAATCCGACCTATTTTCATGACAAAAATTTGGCAGTTTCCTCTATGCTGGTAGCATTCCAATAATCCAGCCTTTAACCAATCACCACAAAAGATCCACCAACAACAACCACAAACACAGAGACATTAACAATCAATATTTAATAGAAAAATGTCAAGACATCATAACGAAACTGTCAAACAAAACAATGAAAAATAATGCTCATCATAGAAAGTGTAGGGATTACTTTGGGCCACTCTATACTAGTGGCTCATGTATCTTCTTTACTAGTGGCTCACATATCTAGAGTAGTAGTAGTCACTGACTGGTGAGTGGGATAACTCAACATTAGTCGTTTTGTTTGGAGATTAGTATTATACACACACATATACAATTAGAAAAAACATGTAAAGTAACAATGAGAGACTGTGAATACACAATATTCGACAAAAGTGATTTATTACCAGAGATATGATCAGAAGCGCCTGAGTTCATGACCCACGGTCCAAGAGTACTAGACTGGAAAACACAAGCAAAAGAATTACCAAGCAATAAAAGTATCAGTCTGAGCAACCGGGACTACTTATGGAGATATTTGCTTACTTGCTCGATACTGAAGGAATTCATTCTATTGCTTTTCAGATAAAGAAAATCCCTGGTTACCTGTAATCTTAGTCTGAGCAACTTAATCATTTTTTGGCTGTCGACCATGTAAAGAATAGCACACTTCACGAGTGTGTCAAAGTTTATTACAATAAGAACACTTGGGTCGAGATCTTCCAAAATGACCTATTCCTCGTTTATTCTCCATAGTTTGAGATGCTCGATTTTCTACTGTTTGGGATGCGAGAACAGAGGAGTCAAGTGTTTGTGATGAGATCACTTGGTGACTGGTGCTGCAGCAAGGCGAAGTAATCGAGAGAATAATTCATCAACTGTAGGGACAGTCGAGCTAGCCAAAATTTGGTAACGTACTGAATCAAGGTCATTAGAAAGTCCAGTGAGTATAAGAGCTAGAAACATCTTCTAACATTGCGCTTGTTGCTTTTCAATACTAGCAAAAACTGCATCAACTTCTCAAATTCTTCAGCATTTACTTGTCCCAAGTAAGTAGACATATCCAATTCATGTTTCTTCAAGCTTGTCATTTGCGATATCACATCATAGAAATGAGATATGTTATTAGTGTATAAAGTACGAGCCTTTTCCCAAACTAAATGACATGCCTGGAATGGACAAAACAAAGGCATCAACTTGGAATCAATAGATCGCCCCAGGATACTACATAACTGAGCGTCGATCTTTTCCAACTGTGCTTTGGCCTTTTTCTCTCCCGCACTAGCTTTTTTGGTTAAGTGATCTCGAACACCTTGACCCTTGCACCACAATTCAACTGAGGAAGCCTAAGCTAAATAATTTGAACTTCCCATTAAGGGCTCTGAAGTAATCATGAAGCTTGAATTTCCAGAATCCGTATTTTTAGGACCAAATATATCAAAATCCAAAAGACATCGTTGGATTGGAGAGAGGTCTATAAACAAGTAATAAAAATAGTCAATTGTATCTCACTAAAACAGGAAGGAAACACTGTTTATGCCGGGAAAAATTACTGTAGGTGCCGGAAAAAATTGAAAGTGATCGGAGTGAAAAGAAAATATTATGGGTAGGCTTGGAATTACTAGGCGATCAAACTATCCAAAAGAAAATTTTTTAAAATCTGGTCGGAATAAGCTGCATGTGCCGGCACGTGGGACAGACGTTGCCAGAAACAGATCTCCGACAGGCGCGTGGGGGCGCATGGAGGAGTCTTTGCCGGAGATCTTTCTTGGATTGGTTTCCTCTGTCTTGGGAACCTTGTGGTGGTGTTGGATTTTGCACAACACCAAGGAAAAAGGAGGGAACACAAATCAGCCCTAAAAAGGTTGCCGGAATTGAAGCACTACGACTGTTTTGGCTAGGTTTTCTTTCCCGGATGCTTTCTTACTGCTGCTCTAGTACCATGTGAGAAATAATACACGGGAAAAATATTGTTTATGTATTAACAATAATAAATGAGCCCTATATGTTATACATGTACTCCTACTACATATGGGGCTAGGACTAATTACACATATACATAATTCTAACTTTCGAAATTCAGAGGCGAGTCCTAAGCAAGAAAAAAACCTGGAAAAGATTCTACTGGAAGTGGCTCCACACGCGGCATGTAACATTGACACGTTGTCCGAGCTTCTGGTGGCTCGTGAGGGCGCGTCTAGGGGTGTCTCTGGCGGCGGCTGGCAGGTTTGTTTGCCAACGCGAAGAACACCTGACGCGCAGTGATTTAAACACTCTACAATCGGGGTTCTCTTCATTTTTCACTATTTTCAAGTTTGAGCTCGGCCTAGAGGCGATTTGGAAGAGGTTTTTCATCCCAATTTCATAGGTTAGTAGATTTTAACTTGTTTCATTACGTTTTTATAAACACCCATTAAATTTAACCTTTAATTTATGCTTTTTCATGGTAGAAATTAGAGATTTAGGTAGAAATTGGAGATTTTTTGAGAAATTGAGATTTAGACCTCAAATTGAGGTCGGATTTCGAAACTAATCACATAACCGGGCTACATAACCGGGCTCGGGAGTGAATTGGTAATGTATTAGTTTGTGTATAGGACTGACAGAAGGTGGTGAAGCTGCTCGGGCAGTGACTTCGCCCAAAAATAATTAGAAATAGGGAGAAAATTCAGCCTATGGAACCTTAGTGCTATAGAGGAAACTCATCTCAAGATGGTAGCAATGGCTCGAATGCCATGAAAATTTCTAGCAAGGAAAAAGCTTCTTATATTTGGTGTATCTTTACATCCAATGAGGAAGAATACTTACAGAAAAGGTCCTATGACTAATTTAGGAAAGAAAATCAATCACAGCTATTACAACAAAGCAATTAGAATAGGAATTTCCTAAATTAAGTCTCCTACAACTAAGTTTCCTGCAATCAAGCTAGTCAACAACTAGTCAATAGACCATTTGTTTGGGTCATTACATTTTAAGTTTGTAACTCGGTGTTTTTATTTGGTTTTAAAGCATGGGCATCAATGATCTTTATAACTAGCTGGAATGTTTACATAAACCTGTGATGGAATTGAGATTCCTTGCTGTAAAATCATCAGAAACCTTTTTTGGTGTGAACTTTAGCTATGAAATGGGAATAACTTACACATGTACTTGTGGCGGACAGACCGATACTTGTACTAGTGTGAGGTAGCAGGTACCTAGTGGAATTGTCGTATGCGTCAAGTTTGCCTGTATACCACCGTACTTAAAAAAGAGGAAATGGAAATAACTTACACCTAAATTATTTTAATTGTGGATTGGACTGATATACATTGTGATTTCTCAGACACACATAATTCTAGAATAAAGTTTAAGATGGGAATCAATATCAGCTGTCAGCAGTTCCTGTGGGGTTACTCACAAAGACATCTAAACCTACTGATATTTTTTTTAATAAAGCTTTGAATTTGAACAAACTAGTGTAGCTATTTGTATTTTATTAATTCAAATATAACTTAAATTTGATAGTCCCAACTAATTTACTTTTTCTCCTTGCGTTGAACATTCTTCGAAATGTTTGTCTGAGAAAAACTGCCCCTGTTTCTCTCATGGTTTGGTTGGTTAACCTCATGGATGGTTGTCTTAAATCAAGTACTTTGATTTTTCGTTATTGAGATCTCAAAACTAGGAAATCCGGTTAATCAATTCACAGTAGAAGAAGTTTCATCTGAACAATTCTGATTGTGAAAGGAAAACTGAAAAGTAATAGGAAGGGAACACACGAACTCTCACGACTATCAAAGAGGCAACAATTACTGAGCCCCTAAACTTTTTTGATGAGGTAATAAATTCTAATGTTCAAAAGGAAAGTACTCCCAATTTAGTGTTTATACCAAGTGGAGAAATTGCCCATACTAGAAACAACTATATAGGTATTCAAAGAAAGAAGAAAAGCAAGTACCAAAAAACAAGTTCCTTTCAAGAAGCTCTGAGATGACCCATCTCCAAATAGACCGTCCACTAGAACCCCCTTCGGTGCATTTCTCTTCAGTAGTCGAGCTCCTTAAAGAGTGGGAAACCAAATGTCGATGAATATATGTTCTAGAAGATCTACATATTATTGGAAGTGGAGATGATATTAACAACCTTTTATAGAAAATTTACAGTATTACTTCCTCCATTCAAATTTGCTTTCCTCTGTTTGTTTTTGGTCCATTCCTAAAAGAGTTGTACCTTTCTATATTTAGAAGTTATCTTAATTTTTACTTTCCCATTCCTCTATGTCATGACTTGTTGTGGGTCCACATAATACCAAAACAAATTATTTGGTACAACTATACTTTTGGTATTTTATTCATATTCATTCCATGTCAAAAGTTTTTCTTTATTTCTTAACTTTGTGTCTAGTCAAATGCGCCAAATAAGTTGGTCGAGGAGTATCATTTAGTTAAAAGGACTGATTTGGGGAAGATCTTTGGTAAAGAACTTTCAGAAAGCTCTCAATGCAGTTGTATTATGATTTTCAAAGCCCATGTGAAATCACATTTTGGAGGACAAGGGACCAAACAAAAGGATTTTTAATGGGTTGAGCAATTTTGTCTTAGCGACAGACGACCTAAGAAGGAGAAGACAAATACTTTTCAGTTGATGCTGCTAGTGCGGAAAAGACGGGGAGGATGTAGACCATGTATTAATACATTGTAGTTTTGCCACATAACTATGATTCTTGTATTGTATGTTTAAGTAACATAGTTTGGGAGTTCCTGGTGCGTATTGGAAGCGTCCACAAGTTAGGAAATACAAAAGATGGTCAATATGAAGCACTTGTATTGGGAGAGTAGCTCCTCCAGAGTCCACTGTGGAGAGTCAAGTGCTCCTTTTTATTTCATTTATATCTTTTGCTTTGAAATGATATTTCAAACTGTATAGGTGGATGAAGTTACTTATCAAAATAAGTTATATAGATGGATGAAGTTTCGGATTTTGTTGTAAAACCATATTCTTGTATGTAGCGATGCCATTTATTTATTAAATAATTGTCTTATTAAAAAAAGGATCTTTACAAACTAAAAGTTCTTTGAAATTTGATGAACCTACAAGGCTACAATCCTTTGCCTTCAACACTTAAAGTAACCTTAAAAAAGAAACTTCTAATGAATCCAATTTGTTGAGCTATTCGTTGTTTGAATGTTGTACAAAATTTTGGTTATTCGGTCAGAAAGCAACTTCCTCTTCCTCCAGGGTTCTGTTTTCTGTTAGAATGTTTGAGTTATAGTGGTAGAAAAGTTGGGTTCTTATGTTGCTTATTAATTCACATTGGACAAATATCATATGTGTAGTGTGTCTGATACTGTAGTTATTAGAGACTCTACGATCTTGGTAGAGAATCAAGTAGCTTCTCCCTACCAGCTGATGGCCTTATGTCATTTGACTTGTGAAGTTTTTTCTTCTTCCTTCTTTGCGGTGAACACCTTGGCTAGAATGCCTCTTTCTGGTGACCAATCAGGCGGCACCATACTTCTCTGGCAGCATCTAACTCTTTTCCTGCTGCTGCTCAAATAGCACTACGTCACTTTACAGCATTGCATTACTCTTTCTTATAGCTGTTCTGGTTCTTTTTGAGAATCTTTCTTGGAGCTGTTTTGGTAATGCTGTGTTTCTTTTCGATGATCATTCCAACCATTTCGTGCTTCTTTCCCGTGATTGTTGTAGAGGTGTGTGTCTCTTTTCGATGACTGTTTCGGCGTTCTCTCTTCTTTCCTGTGATTGTTATGATGGCAGCACTGCTTCTTTTTATGATCGTCCAGGTACTGATGACTTTTTCTGGCAATTGTATCAGCAACTTGACGAGATTCCAGCGACCACAAATTTTCTGGTAGCTTTTTGTAGATTTTCCAACGAAATGTAATTTGTGTTCTCAAAATAAGCAAACACAATAATTTGCCTACTTAGAGTTTTGGGTGTGCTCGAACTTTAACATTTCGCATACTTAAGTTCTTAATTTGGATATTATCCGACATTAAACAAATATCATACATAAATGTGTGCATTGTACCAATCACGTCATTAAGCCTTCATTATGTCTCTTTCATTCTCTTAGTTTCGCATGGTTTTTATCTTTTCTCTAGGTCTTTGAAGTTAACAATTTTATTTTCTTTTAAATAATATTTTCTATGGCATGGCTTATTAGTTGCTGTTAAAGGTTAAATACCAAGATGGGTTAAAGGTTATCCTTTTGTGTTTTGTCATATGGTTTGTTGATCTTGCTTATTCAGCTACTGCCTTAAAAAAGTCACCTATAAGGAATTTGTCAACTGGGTCTGTGATGACTGTGAAGTGAAGGAGCCAGGCGAACTAAACATCAAGAAATCTGATGCCATCTCATTAGAAAATGGAGATTGCACTAGTTCAAGACATTGTAAAGCAACTTCTAAAGCAAAAGTGGATGTTCCTGAGACAAAATTAAAGAGTCGTCAAGGTAGGGATCAGCAACTTCATCAGCCAGGTGCTGGGATTGATTCGGTAGAGGATTGTCGTTTAGCTGGTGATAGTCCAGTCGTGAAGATGAGCAAGAAAAGATCTAATCCTGCTTCATTAAGAGATGAAAAATATGAGCAAAGACTAGTACATTGCTCTTCTGAGCAATCCCACGAGTCACAGACAAGCATTGAGTGCAAAAAACGAACTCAATCAGCTAATGTATCTCCATTGCCAGCTAAGCGATTAAAGGAAGAAGTTACTGGCCCACTGGCTAGGGAGAAATTGCAAGCTCGCCATTTGAAAGAACCTTGTGAGGGAGATATTCAGCTTGGCACACAGGATGATTCTTCTAGCATGATTGAAAAGACAATGAGTATGTCGTCGCGTAACAATCATCATGAAGAGGAATCAACGATTGGAAACGAAAGAAGATTAACACCTCAAACTAGAACTGTTGTTAATGGAGATCCTTCTCAATTTTCAAAAGGTGAACAGCCAAATGAACCCAAACATGGTGGCCTGGACCGAGCGCAACCTCTTATCGATTTCATTTGGAGGTCAGGAGATATGTCATGAATTTTAACTCAGGAGATAATCTAACGGATGGATCTATTATTGTGTTAATGAAAATTTATCCTTTATTGTTATCTGACAGGGGTAGTTTTAACATCTGGAACAAAGAGTATGAGACATTTTATGGACAAGCTCACCTTTCAGTTAAAGCATGCCAAAAGGTTTTTGAAGAAGCAAGTTTGCTTCCAGCTTCACTTCAACTGGAAATGCTTCCAAAATCTGACTTATGGCCTAAGAGTTTCACTATATCGGAGCCGACTGATGATAACATTGCATTGTATTTTTTCCCATCGGACATAAGGTAATTACTTGTATATTTTCACCATTCACCAGTTATTTTGATCAAGTTTTGGTTTATTCTCCTCCTATTTTCTTGCTATAGATGGGAAAAGGTGTTTGATCAGTTGGTGGAGAAGATGATCAGTAATGAACTTGCTCTTCGAGCAATAGTAACTAATGCTGAGCTTTTGGTTTTCACTTCTACGGAACTGCCCCTGCTATACTGGAGTGAGTTTTTATACACGTTGTACTTTCTATTTTGGTTTGTCCCGAACTACCCAATATGATATAACTTTCTAACAGTGGGACCATACCATCTCTGTACAGTTCTCAATGTTTTCTCTATACTCTAGTAAAAGTTTTAAAAACAAAAGAAAACTTGGAGACTTGTCTTTGATTGATAGGAGATTGGTAATGGGAAGTCGAGAATTGGTGGTCAGTGGATAGATTGGAGTTCTAGAAGGTATGATTCCCAAAAAATGTTTAGGCAGAGACACATGTCTTCGTGTGGGTTAGAAAAGGGGGAGACTTGTCCATTTTTTAAGCCAAAGCAGGCCAGACTGAGCTACTCTCCTATTGAATTAAGTCAGTTTCTTTAGAAAAAAGTTGCTTCTTGTTATATATCCTTCCATTAAGCGAACAAATTAACCAATCATCATTCATGCTTATTAAAGGTGAAGGTTTTATGCCTTGTCATATTGCCACTGGGTTAATGCTTTATGGACAATTTCTCTTAAATTTAAAAATCGTTATTTCTCCTAAAAAAACTTTTAGCTGGAAGTTTGGACCCAATTTTTGTATAATATAACCGTGCCAAATCAAATGAGACAATATAAACTGGAATTATGGGAGTATTAGATTAAAGATGAATATGTATTCTAAGTTTGCGTTACCTTTGTTATCCAAGGTTCATTGTTAAGCTGCTTGAGAAAATCAATTGGCAGGATTCCAGGGTAAGCACTACCTCTGGGGTGTTTTCAGAGCAAAGCGAGATTCCAGTAGCAATACTATGATGCCAAATGGGAAGAGAGAATCTAAGACTCATCCAACTCCTGGAAATGAATTGGCTGTCAAAGATGGTGGAGATGTTGCAAATACCAAAACGTGGGATCTGAGTCCTCTTAGCCCTTTGAGCAACAGTGCAAGCCTTGGGTCTGCCACTTCCTGAAGCGTCTCTCTTGTTGTTTTGACGCATTTCCCTCACTTCTGTGATCTAGCATGCTGTTTAACTGGTCGTTAATGCATATATGGGCTGAGGGCTGAGAATCTGGTGGTTAGGACGTAACAGCTTTTGTTTCAACATGCCCCGCCGTGTTTAACTTTTCTCTCCATTTTTCAGTTTGCATGCTCTTATTTGGACGTGTGTGAAACTAGTGCTTGAATGTTGCAGAATGAGTCGAGCAAAAATAGATAAAATAGTAAAAGGCAAAGAAAAAGCTAAGTAAGTTAACTAGGTTACGGCTAAGAGATACTTTTGATTCATAAAAATAGTGAAAAGAAAAATAGTTACAATTTATACCGTTCAAACTCTACCTGAATCACCCTAAAGAGTAAAATGGATAAGAATTCAGTACAAGACTATAAGGCAAATCCAATTAGGGACTTGATGGTGACATCCCAAGAAATTAACATTCGAAATGTGTAAATACATAAGCTTCTACTAAAAACTATTGAGGACTATACGGTTACTTAAGGAAGCTTCTTATTAACTCACTAATGGCTACGTACTCCTCCAGAAGCTTTGAGTCCAACCACGATCAGCTCTATTCTATTCTCAAATTTAATTCTACATCATTTCTCTCCTCTTGAAATCTTCCTTGTCCTCAAGGAAGAAAGCTGGAAACGTGGTCTTCAGTAAATGATAGTCTTCCCAAGGAGCATGTTCCTTTGGCGTGTTCTTCCAGTGAATTAGAAGTTAACTGTTTCCTTTTTGATCATTCTCCTCTCCAATATGTTCTGTGGTTTAGCACAGTAGGGACTAGTAAGGTCCACTACTGGGGGTGATTAAAAGGTTTTGGCACCTTATAACAAAGCTTGAGCTGGGATTCATGGAAGGTAGGAGGGATACCAATGTGAGAAGGCAGTGATAACTTATAGGCCTCCACCTTCTGTAAAACCTGATAAGGACCATAATATTTAGCGGACAACTTGAAAAAAATTATGGTTTGACAAAGTGAATTGCTTGTAAGGTTGTATTTCTAGGTACATCTGATCTCCCACTTGCAACTATCTGTTAGTTCTACTCTTGTTTGCTAGGGACTGCATTTTTTGCTGAGCTCTATGCATGTGGAATTTGAGCATCCGAGTGTTGAACTCATTTCTGATCATGCATCTGTCTATCTCTTAATCTGAAGGTTCTCCAGGTATTAGGGTAAATGAATGAGAGGAGGTTTCCCATACAAGGCTTCACATGTTGTCTAGATTGCAAAGTGGAAGGTAGAATTATACCACCATTCAACCAATGGAAGATATGAGGCCTAATCTTGTTGTTTGTCTGAGCAATAACACCTTAGATAGGTCTCCACAATTCTATTCAACACCTCACTTGGCCATCCGATTGTGAGTGATAAGCTGAAGAGGTGCTCACTGTAACTCCATTTAATGAAAACAATTCATGCCAGAATTTGCTGATAAAAGACTAAGACTGTATTGTGGGCCGGTCCAGGCCCCGGACCGGCACGGGCCCGCGGTCCTGGTGGGCCTAACGGGCCTCGTGGGTCGGTCCTAGTAGTCCTGGGCCTACACACAAAGCCCACCAGGCCCAACGGTAAAATTTCAATTTTTTTTTTTTTTTTAAAAAAAAAAAGGCCAACGGCCAGATTTTAAAATCTAGCCGTTGGGCCATCAATTTAACCGTTATATATTCAGAAAATAGCCATTTTGGCCCCCAAACTTTATTATTTTAACCCCAAACTTTTTATAAATACACTTTTTACCTATTCCCACCTATAAATACCCCCTCATTCTTTCATTTTTAACTCACAAATTCTCTCAATCTCTCTAATTATTTCCATAATTGCTTACTTTATTATTCCAATTTCGTGAAAAATTGTGAAATTGGTGAATTGAAGTATTTAAGTCTTCAAGTCTTCAATGATATTCAATTTTCAAGAAGTTGTTCGTCAATTCGGTAAACTCATTCCAACTCTTTAATTTTTAATATATTGTTGTGTTTGTTTTAATTAGTGTAATTATAATTAATATGAATTTTTCATTGAAAAAAATATTTGGTGGTAAGGGCAAGGAAAATCGAAAATTGGTCAATCTAGTAGCCAAGCTACTCCTCCTCCCCCTGTTACCCGTCCTTCTCCACCTATTATTCTAGATAGTGATCACCCTTGTTTTCAATTTTTCGATAGTTAATTTTGTCATGATGTTGCACCCGGTAATCAATTAGATGAACAAACGATGAACGCTCTTTATCCTAATGAAACTATATTTGAAAATGATGATTTAGATGAAATCCAACCGGATTTAGATATCCTCGCCTGACCCTCCTGTAGTAACCCCTACATTTGATAGAAGACCTCCTAGACGGCCTGAAACATCTCTTGTTTGGAACTTTTTTACTCAATTAAGAGAAGAAAACAAAGCTAAGTATAAAAGTTGTGGGTCTTTGTTGGCTCATAAATATACTGGCAACCGTAGCGGTACGGGTAGTTTGACTAGGCACATACTAAAACACCCTAAAGATAAACAAAGATATTTACAAATGAAAGCTGCGGAAGAGGGGACGGGTGTAGGTAATCAGACTCACACTAGTGCAGGTTCAAACTTAGTCCAACCCGGAATTAACACCGTTACCGGTGGAATTTTATACTACGATCCAAATAAGGATCGTGAAGAATTAGCAAAAATGGTAACAATTATGTGCTTACCATATATCTTTCCTTCTAACCCCCATTTTATACAATATATTAGAAAAGTTTATAATCCTACTTATAAAGGATGGCCTCGTGCTACCATGAAGGCCGACATTTATAAATATAAGCATGAATATGAACAATATTTGCGATATCTATTTACCCATATAGATTGTCGCATTGCAATTACTACGGATATAGGTAGAAGTGCCAATGACTGTGACTATTTAACCGTTACAAGTCATTGGATAGACGAGGACTGGATAATGCAAAAATGCATTATCGCCTAAAGAATAATTAACTCACGCCACACAGGTAAATTTATTGCTAGCACGGTATCAGACATTTGTAGATATTTTTGTATTAGAGAAAAAATAATGTCTATTACCATGGATAATGGGTTTAGTAACACCAACGCAATAGGCATGCTTACAACTACTTTAAATCCCACATTTTCTAATATTTTTCATGTTAGGTGCATTTATCATATTTATCATTTAATTGTCGTTGACGGAATGAAAATGTTAAATATAGAAATTGAAAAGGTAAAAATGGCTCTTAATTGGCTATTTTACTCAAACCGTAGGAGTTGACTTAGAGAATATTTTAAAAAATGTGATGAATGTGGCCTTAAAAAAAGAAAGGTTCCTAAAACTTGCCCGACTAGATGGAATTACATGTATGAAAGTCTAGTTGCTGCGTATGAATATAGAAACACAATTACCGCAACCTACAATGCTCGTGTAGGTGGTGGTGATGACGACGACGACGACGACGAGCACCTAACTAATCAAGATTGGATTAACGTTAAAATTCTTATAGATTTTTTAGAATAATTTTCAGTAGCAACAAACGATTTACGTGGGCAGTACTATCCTACTATTTCTAACTGTTTAGTTTATATTGCTGCACTTGCAGATTTATTTGCTCAATTTTCAGAGGGTGGGGTAGTTTATGAATTTGCTATTCATGCTATGAAAGAAAAGTTTAAAAAATATTTTTTCCCTATCCCCCCTATTTTTGGCGTTGCTGCACTATTAAACCCCACAATGAAATTAGGAGGTCCTCACTTTTGGTATTAAAAAATTTATAACTCTTTATCACTTTCACCTGAGGAATTTGCTACACTAGGAGATGCAAAAGCCTCAATTAAAATAAATGCACAGACAATTTATAATGCATATCAAACTGCCTTAGATCATGCTAGACCCAATATTCCAACTCCTACTTCGTCTACTTCACGATCAACAAAAAGAACTGCTGGCCTAAAGGCCCTCAGTGCTTGGACGGAGTTCAGGGGTTCCCAAGGTGAGAATATGTCACGACCCCAAATCCCAACCCGGTCGTGATGGCGCCTCTCATGAAGACAAGGCCAGCCAAACCAACTAAATTTCGCTCAAATATTTAAATAATACGAAAATAATATAAGTATGGTTAAATAACAGTAATTTGCAGGAAAATATAGTAAACCATCCCGACTACAGCCCTCAGATCGGGGTGTCACAAAGTCATGAGCCACTAATGAAATCCTAATAATAAAATAACTATTACAATATTTTTGGCACAATTGTTTGAAGAAAGTGGAAACAACAAAATAAAAAAGATACGGGCTGCGAGCCAACAGCTACCTCGTAATCTCTGAATCACCACCCTGACAATGGTAGTAGTCAGTACCTCGGGGTGGAACCGATAACGCTTGAATCTGCACACATGGTGCAGGGAGTAATGTGAGTACTTCCAACTCAGTGAGTAATAAATATAAATAATGACTGAAAGTAAGAAACACATAAGTCGTAAAGCAATCCATGATGGAACAGCAAAAAAATATGTAACATCTCAAATAGATAACATAAAGTAAATGGAAACAACTCCAATACAACCAAAAATGCAATGCGATGCAATGCAAGTCATGACTATCGTGGCGGCGTGCCACCCGTTCCCTGGGTACCCGGCAGCGCAATATC